>SKCR01028224.1:0-46642 GCA_019454045.1 Zanthoxylum bungeanum
GATAAAGCAGTAATACTTTTCCCTTTGTGCTTTTAGGGCAAAAAGCACTTTTTCCCAGCTATCAAAAGGCAAGTGAAATAGCTGTCTAGCAAGCAGGGTAGGCAAGTGAAACTATATATAATGATACATTTATTTCTTCAACTACTTTGAATGCCATTCAAAAATTTATTGCTCACCACGTAGAGAGAGCTCTATCCTTACAACTCTTACCCATCTACATATGAGCAATCATATATAAGCTTAATATTCTCTCTATAGCTTTCCTATGTGGGACAAGCTCACTTCTCTTTATTTTCCAACACCAATGGGTGAACTTTGAACAACAATTTCTCATTCACCCAAGCACCATTTTAAGCATATGAATATACCATTTCGAAGTACTCACGGAGGAGTATCTGAATCATTCAATAACAACCACTAACACGAAGTGGACCATACTTGAAATTGTGCCTCAAAATGCTTATGAATAAGCATTTTCCAACAACCATCTAATCCAAGTTTTAGCGGAGCAGGTAAAACATCTGTATGTCCCAAACTCTTATAAAAAATACATCATCTGAACTCGAACTCAACCTAACAATCTAGTCTTATGTCATTTGTCACCAAACCACACGAGATAAACTAACTTCCCCTTCCCCTAATATAATTTTAGATTTTCCATCAATTTCATATTAACTACTAAACATAAATTCAGCCTTTAGATATGATAGATATTAATCATAAAATTGTGGTATATCGGGATTTATTTTATTTTTTAAAAAAAGATCAGACAATTTAAAATTGTTCTAATTTATGGTAGTTGGTTGGTTCAATCAAATATTATTATATGTATGTCCTGTGAGTTTGTGGGGACATATTAGCAGGCTTATTCCATCTTAGTGTCCGCCCCTTTCCAACAGAGCCCACCCTTCACATGGTGCAACTAAAGAAAGAAGTTCGAAATTAAGATACATTAAATAGCTTACGGGCCCATTTGAAATTTAGTTGGTTTTATAGGACATAACAATTTTTTTATCGGTGATTCAAAAAGTTCAATAAATTATTAATTTAATTGGTTGAATTATTCTAAAAAATTGATAGAACCAAATTATATCATAAATAATTTTATTTAATGAAATTATAAAAATATTAATATTAAAATTTTAATGATTTTTTAAATAAAAAAAAATCGAACCAATCTACTGACCAAAACCAAAAGGATGGTAAATTAATACTTAATCAATATCGCCATAATCACGACCTTGAGGAAAAAAATCCCGAAAGGGGCAGATGCCGCCTTCCCAATACTGGCTCAACATTCATCTAGGTATCACTTCCGAAACTCATACATCGTAAGATGCACATAATTCATTTTATATCATTACAATACTCTACGAAACTACTGGAAACATCCGAATATTATATGGACTCTAAATGATCCCAAGAACGCGCTGGAATCGACGAAATTCCAATCAGAGTTACTGTTCATCATGGGTCACTATTCATCCGAATCTTCTTCTCTTTATTCACGCAAAATCAAGCGCCATTCCGCAAAACCGACACCACAGCCTTGTAGTACTCTCGGAGAGCTTCTATTTGACGGGTGGCTCGGGCCGTGAAACGAAGCGACGAGCTGGGATCGACAAACCCATTACTCGCACGTTAATCACCTTGTTTTCGTCGGATTCCGGCGTCCTTTGGCCGGCCGCCGGTAGCTGGAGGATGAGGGAGCTCCAGTGCATCTTTTTGGGGTGGTGCGCCGGCCGACGGTGGCCGGGAAGTAGCAGGCGCAAGTGGCGATCGGTGGGGAGAATATTGGGAATGGGGGGCGATTTTGAGGGGTTTTGGAATTTTGCCACTTTGATAATTTTTGAAAACTATGGGGTATTTGTAGAGAATTCAGAAAATTACAATTTGACCCCCTGAAAAATTACAATCAGGCCCCCGTCATGGAATTTTCTAGAATTTTATATTATTGAAGCCTTTCTGATGCAAATTTCGAAAAGTATTTAACGCGAAAGTTGTTCGTCTCGGAAAAACGAATCTGATGGTTCAAGAATCAGCCCAATCAGAATTCATTTGCTAACTTTATAGCTGATACAAGAAACTTTTACGCGTATAACGATAAAATCGGAAATCGCGTAACTGGTTCTCAATACCACACGTTTTCCAACGCGACGCACCCCAATCTATTTTACAACTCATAAACTCTTATTTTAGATTACCATCCCATTCCAAATCCTTAACTTTAATCCGAAAACTTTCTCGCACTGTTTCCGAAAAACCCGGGATATTACAATTACATTATTATTTAGAACATCAGGTTCTAAAAGGGAATTATATTTCAGAACTGCAATTTCCGATTGATAACATTAATATTTAGAACTTCAAGTTCATAAATATGATATTATAGATTCGGAACTTCAGGTTCCATGAAAGATTTAAAACTGCAAGTTTTAATCTAAAGTCTGATTGATTGAAATAGAACTTCAAGTTCTTTAATTGTAGTGTAATTATATAACTTCGGGTTTTATAATTATTTTCTAGATTTAGAACTGCAGGTTCTAATCTGATAATTAATTAATGAGTTTAGAACTTCAGGTTCTAATTTTCTCTCTTAGTTAATTATATTTATGAAAGAAATAAAATAAACTATAAAATTAAAAAAAATCCACTTTTTATTTTCTGATGTGGATGATCGAAATTAATGGCAATCACAGAGCATGCTCATAAAATTAATTAATTTGTTAAATTAATAATAAATAAAAGAATAACACAGTGAATTATAACTACATGTTATAATTTTAAGATTAAAATTTAGAACTTCAGGGTTCTAATTTTAATATTGAGATTCATAATTTCAGGTTGTGAATCAGAACTACGGGTTCTAATATTAGATTCAGAACTTCAGGTTCTGAATCAGAACTACATGTTCTAATATTGAGATTCAGAATTTCAGGTTCTGAATTAGAACTATAAGTTCTAATTTTAGGATTGAAATAAATGTACCGGTTCTAATTAACAATCACACAATTATGCCATTTTTTTTAAAGAGCCAAAAGTAACATGATCATCAAAGCCATTCAAAACCATACACTTTCGGCTTTGAGGCATGATCGTGATGACTCCACAAATGGCATAATCATCAAACCATTAAAATCGCTATCTCATGAGATCATCATCAACCACAGAGGCATGTGAATCTGAATTGGCTTCAGGCTAAATTTGGCTCATGGCTTTTCAAATCCGCTTATCATTATCAGGGACGCATGTTCTTAAAATAATAGCAGCAATCAACTTCATCTTCTTAAGGCTTCAGGCGTACTCGGCATTAATTTTTTTCAGCGAATTGGCTTTAGACCTTTTGCGTATGTTGATTTAGCTTTGTTCTTATTTTGTATTGTGTGTGAAGAAAATTAGAAATGAGCAGATCGTGCTGATAACGTGTTATAAAAATAAAGAAAATAAGAAGAGAAAGTACCTCGAAAGCTGCAGGCTTTTCTTATTGATTTTAGAATGAATAAATTATTCAAGATTTACTCTCTATTTATAGAGATAGGTTTAGGTTAATATCATTATCTCTAATCAATGTGGGATAAGCTAAAACATAAAATAAAGTATAGGGAACCATCTAATTTACAACAACCCATTAATTTTTTTTTAAGATCTAAAATGACATAATTGTCTTCAATATCTATCAAATTATATTTCGTTCTATTATTTTTTTATTTACAAATAATTTTTAGAATATTACATTATAACCTCTCATTTTTCCTAGACAAGATTATGATATTTTACTCTCCATTCCGTTCCGTTCTGTTACATTCTACTCTATTGATTCTCATTCCACTATAAACAATTCATTTTCAACAATTCAAACATAACTTTAGTCTTTGTAATCTTGAAAGTTGTTCAAATTATCCCATTATTTTGGGTAGTTAGATATAAATTTTCAAGGGTAAATTATACTTTAGTACATATAATATAAGCTAATAAATTTTTCAATTAATCTCTTTTAGTTGGAGACTCAATTTCATGTATTGACTTTATTAGTATAATATTTAGCTAATCTTTATAATTTTAAAATATTATTCAATGCATGCCATTACTATTGGGCAATTAGATATAACTTTTCTAGGATAAATTGTACTTTAATCCATAAAATATAGAGAAGTGATATTCTTACAAATAAAAATTCCGAAAATAAATACACTCCCCTCACTGTAACTATAGTGATTACTGTAAAATCACTATAACTACAGTGAGATGAATGCATTTATTTTCTCAATTTTTGTTTATAAGAATATCATTTTTGTAAAATATAAGCAAGTCATTTCAATTAGTCTCTTTTATGAAGAGATTAGTTTCTAAGTTGGCCCACCTCTCTATTTGTGTAGAAAGGTCCAATGGACTTTCATTTTCTCGTTGGCGCTCATGTCCTTGGAATATTGCTTTTTTGTATTTAAAATATTTAACTCAAAAGTTATATTATTCATTTAATTCAATATTATTGAAGCATTGAATATTATTTTTTGTGTCCAAATGTAAAATAATAATAATAATAATAAGAACTTTTTTTTTTTACAATTTACCATTTTGGATTTTAAAAAAAAACAAAAAAAACAAAAACAAAAACAATAGTACTCAAAGAATGTAACAATACATAAAATAAATTCTTGGTGCTAGAGATGTACTAGGGTAGTCCATACATCATTATTATAATTGTAATATAAATGAGAGGTGGTTGGTTTAAGTTACAAAACTCATATAATAGTGCTATCTTAGAACTTGTTACATTTTTTTTTCTCTGTCTTTTCCTAAATCTTGTACAAAAATTTTGTCTTATAAAATCAAGAATCTTATGAAATACTCTCAAGTTCCAGAAAATGCTCAGATAAGTGAGTCATCTATACTTTTACTTAATCCCTACAATATCTACAGATACAGAGGTTCTATTACTCGCAGTATTAGAACTCTGGTATCAACCAGAAGACCTATAGGCTATTGATAAAGAATATGTCTAGTCCTCCAGATTGGACCAATGTATGGTACAAGCAACATCATTTGAACACTATGTCACTCTTGAAAATCCTTCAGAGTTAGTCTTTAGATGGAAAAGAGAGAGATATATCCATCTCTATCTTGGCGCATTTTGACTTGTTCTTACCCTTCATGGGAGAAGAGGACTACCTGTTTGGCAGTTACCGCCAAGCTTGCTTTGCTGGATACTAGGCATGTGGAGTACCAACATGCGGTGATCGACACTGTTTTAACAATTTTACATGTTAGAAGTGTGATCTTGATATTCTACCCAAACTTCAACATGTCCTTAAAAGATCTCAACCTACCTTCAGCCCTTAAAGTCTAAATCTGGATCTCTGGAGCCAATTTAACCCCATCTTCCGTGGTTGCTACTTTACATCATCATATAGTCTACCACTATAAAACCATGCCATGGATCTACAAAATCACAAATTTTTTGATGCCTTAATGATCATAAAAGGCACAGAAACCATATCTACCATCAGCCAGATACCCAGACAAAACCCAAAAGATGAGCTTCAAATGCTTATGCCTCTAGAATGGCAGACAAATTATGAAAAGTTTAACCAAAATATCGAGTCTATCCAAACAGCTGAATCCAGTTTCCACCGACAGAGATATGATATTGTTAAAATCATTTTCTCTAGACCCAGTACTTCAAATCAGCCAATGCCAAGCCGACCCAGTACTTCTAGCCAAACTGAACCAACCTTGTTGTGTTCAATGATCACTCCGGTCACTATTCCAGTTGCTTATCTAGGAGGAGTTGAGATTCATGTTCACTATTTTTGTTGGGGTTTAAGCAAAATATCTTACTTACGCAGCAGAATGTGAGAAAATTTAAATTTTTCATTTTCTTTTAATTTTTCTTGGATAATTAAAATAAACTTATTTATTTAATCACTCAATACTCAAAAATAGAATTTTTAACCCAAAAATTAGAATTTCAGTAAATTATCATACATCCTCAAAACTTTCCATTTTAGTCATAAGTTATTCAAAACAAGTTTAGGTGATTTTCAATCACAACAAAATAATTTGTACATCAAATATACATTAAATACAGAAATCTGAATTTTTTTTCCAAATTTTTCATATTTACGGAAATTTTCCAAATAGTTTGTATTTTGTTCATTTTGGTCCTAATTTGCCAAATACAAGCTTAGGTGATATCCAATCACTATCAAAATGATTTGTACATCTTATATACATTAAAATGCAACCTGGAAATTATTTTCAGGTTTTTTACTTATTGTCGTGAGCCCCCAATATTTTACATTTTGATCATTTTGGTCCAAAATTATCAAATACAAGTTTAGGTGTACCAAAATAATTTATATATTTCATATGTATCAAAATACAACATATATATGAAAAGCCCCAATTTTGATTTAGGTTTGAAACCCTAATTTCTCAATTAATCAAATTAACCAAATTAACACAATCCAACACTTTAATCTAATCTCTACAACACCAATCACGTCTCACCACTATGAAACAACTCAAGAACTATTTTAGGTCATCATTGAGTAGCCTAACAACTCTAGAATGGCAACCAAGTCATCTAATGACCAAAAGTGTGCTTATTAATCATTAATAAACAAACTTTGTTAATATACATGCATACTTCTTTCATTCAATCTTCCAAACTTCATAACATAAACAAAATAGAGTAGAGAAATAAGAGAACAACATATGTTGTAGCCAAGAACAAAAGAAATATTTTTCCTTCTAAAGAAAAGTTGAAATTACTTACTAATTTACAAGTTTTTCTTCACTTCTTTCTTGGTTTCTCTTCCTTTTCCTCTCAAGTCTCATATGTTTTTGTGTTTTGAAAGCTTAGAAGTTATGAAGAAAATGAAAAATAAACCCGTATATACTTAGGGTTACGCCGAATACGCCTAGGGACATATTTTCATTTTACTTTAAAAATTATTTTAATATAAATGTTTAAGTTACTTATTCAATTTGAACACTTCAACATTAAATAAGTTCTAACAAGTGAACCGATCATATTAATCCACCTCCAACCATAATTATAATAAAGATAAATGTAATAAATAATTATAATTATTTAACAATTAAATAATTAGATAATTATCTAAAACAAATATATAAATATATGTATTATATTTACTTTAAATATTGCATAATACATATATTTGTGACATGTGTCAAATACTTTATTTAACAATTAATTTATGTGTATTTAATAAAATCATGTATTAAATTCAAATGCATATTAACTATTTAATGACCGGAAAAACCTTTAAGCATGTATCTTTTCGTTTAACCGTTAAACGATTTATAATAATCAATATTATTTATAAAAATTACTTTGGTGCTCTACGAGTATGTTTCATTAGTGAGACTCTCTATATTCAAGTATATTCATCACGAAATCCAATTTTATGTTTGTAATCTACCCACCCATAAATTATGATGATCACAGATAAACTTACTGAATCATACAGGTCGAGGTCATCGCATATGTATAATCCCTCAGGTATTCAGATTATTCTAAAGATATAGATATTAACATCAAATCTCTATAGGCATAATCTTGTCGACGATTCTATTAGCAATATCTTAATAACACTTAGAACTTACTTCTACAGTGTATCACAAGCCCATTGATTTAACAGATTGCTAATTCCATATTGAATATCTATACTCTGTACACAGAACCGACAGATCTTATCTTGATACGCACATAATATCTTAAGGATCAGTCCACACCTAACGAATAGACGGAGGTCTAATCTAAATAGATTGGCGAGGTGACTGTCATCAAAGTGTGGAGGATAACTCATATATCCACAGTGGTATCTCAAATTGAAGGACCACTATGCTCACTTGACCTGAGAAGACTCTTATTGACGTTGATGTACCATCTATTAAGAAATTTTTGGTGAGTCGTTCAATGTTTATCTAATATAAACACCTACACGTTTATACGAGTCTCCCCAGAATCATGGTTATTGGGATAAACCATCGGACCAAGTCTCGATATATGACGTGTACTAGTCTCAGCGAATTTTACTAATCGACCCGTGTTAGTAAATCTTGACCAGAAACTTTATTTGATAATATACTTATAGTAGTGACACTTTCCAATGTCAATTAAAAACTACTTTATAACTGTACACTACATTATATATTATCGGGTCTTTGTCTAATATATGCATATCAATAAATCCTATTTAGTTTCAATCTAATCGTAATTAGATCGAATATGTATATAAAAGCAAGAAGTACTACCATAAATAAGTAATATTATGGAAAAATAAATTATTCGTATTCATGCATCGGACATGAATACGATCCGGATTGGCATTCCGAGTATCAACCCTAACATTTTTAAGCCTGATGTATCACCAATATATATAGATAAGATCAGCAGTCATTTCATATGAGATATTCCTGAAACCCATATGTGTGATCCTAACTGCATTTGCAGCCATGATTGGCTTAATGATGACGATGACACTCCTCGCATGAGGAGGAGAAAATTCAAAAAGAATCAGTCTCCATGCAATCCGCAAAACCTCACACAGGAAAGATGACTCTGACTCTTCTAGTCATTGGATTGGTATCCAACCATGCGTACTTGAAAAAGAAATGAAGGAGAAACCTTTGCCTATCTATCGGAGGGCTTTGGAAATACTTCGAGAAGAATTATGTAAGGATGTTTAATAGCATATCGAAGAATTTTTCATTATTGAGTTATCATTAGTGAGACATATAGTGATGAATTATATATTGGATATATAATAGCATAGCTTAATGTTGAAATTATGCAAATTAATTATGTAAGGATGCTTTGGAAGTATAAACACAATATGCTTGTAATTGGGTCAAATATGTTCATGTTGGACATGGAACATTAAATTAGAGTTTGGAACTTTTGATGATAGTTTGGAGATATGGCCACCATTCTAAAAAACTCACTTGACCACCTTTGAGTGACCTAAAATTTATTCTTGAGTCATTTCATTATGGGATTCTATTTTGGTTTGTGTTTTGATTCAAACAAATACATATATCTATTTAGAATACATGTATGTTGTGTATAATATGTGTTGATGTTGGTTTATATGTTAAAATTGGATTTTAGGTGTATTGAAGTATTTGGAGAAAATTGGAAGTGTTTAGAATTGATTTGAAGGTTAAAATGTCTTCTTTGTTTATGTGAGATTCAATCTTTGATAAACCTTCAACACAACATAACCTAAAATTCTTAACCCTTTAGAGTTCTTTATGAGGAAGTTTAGTTGTCGGAGTTCTGGCGTCAGAGGTGATATAATCTACTTAGAGACTTCAGAGGTTCTGAAGAAAATCGTAGGTCGCGGGCTTGAGGAGTTGTCTTGAGTTATTGTAGTATTGAGGTACTTGAGTCGATGGATTTTCCACCATAGGTCTTGACCATCGCTGTAAGTTTTTCTCTATATATTGGATTGGGCTGGTAGTAAAGATACACATAGTGATTTTTTACACGCATGAGTTTTCCACTTCGTTACCAAAATTATTGTGTTGATTTTGTGTAGTTGTTTTATTTTCCGTAATTTCTATTTTACATTGAATTGATATTGTGGATTTTATTGTTATTGGTTGACATTGTAATTGCCTGTTAGAATTATATAGTAACAATAATTATGACTTGTCTAGATTATTGTGTTTAATTTCGCATAGGGTTAGAACCTTAGGATAATCTCGGATTTTCAATAAGAATCGGACATTATGGCTTCGCGACACTCACATTTGCTCGTCGTGAGGCCGGGACGTTGAGCTATCGCAGATTGGACATTGCGACACCCAAACCTCTGCATCGCGACGCCGAGACAAGATGAACACAAAAACTTCATTTTCTTCATTCTGGAGTTTCTGGACTCCGATTTGGTCCCCATTTTTCCTACTAACTCATATCAGAATATGATTATCATTAAAATATACCTATCAGTGATACCTTTGGGTTATATCGACTTTCACTGCATGGGGTACCGATCCGACCCTATGGGTTCCAAAACCATCCCAACAGGGAAATTCCTTTGTGAGTGAGTATATTCAAAATGGTGATTTTTGTAAAGGTTGTGAGTAAACCTAGGAAAAAAACTAATTGTAAATGTTTGAGAGTGAGCCATTGAAAAACTCTTAGTGCAAAAGTTTGGAGTGAACCTAAGGGATAAAACTCTTGGTTGTGAGTGAACCACGGAAAACTCAGTGTAAGTTGTGGATTCAACTTAGTGGAAAGCTTCCAGTATGGCTTGGGAGAGTCGATGTAGGCATTATTACCTTAACCACTATAAATCACGGGTGCCAATTTTTCTATCCCTTAACTTTTATATTATCGCAAATTTACTTTACATTTACATATTATTTAGTGACATAAATATTCGTATATATTATGATTGAGAAGTTAATTGATAAACTTAATTGGTAAAACTATTAATTAATTAACATAAATCGACAAGAATTTAATTTCCATAATTTTAGACCATTGTACGTGCTAAATTTAGGCCAATGGCAAAATCGTATTTTCACTTCAAACCCAGCACCAAACAAAGCCCAAAAATAGTGACCCGACCCAGAAAAATTTACATTATTAAACCATGAAAAAACCACCAGCTTAAGGACAAACAACTTTTCCAACAAAACCAACTTCACATGAAAATTATTTTCCCCCACCGAAAGTAGAAACATAAAACACGTAATAGGCCCATCTTTGCTAATTACAGCTAAAAAGCCAACTCAAAAGGTGATGTCATAGATCCTATAAATAGCAACATAATTCAGAACATATTCATTGAAGTCTTAGCCCTCATACTTGAGATATTTAAGCTTTTCACTCCCTAAAGGCCAGCCACCGCCCTCACGGCAGTTAACAGAAGTCAATGTAACTTCCGACCTTGTTCTTCCATTATACACAGTTTGTCTTCATACTGACTTGAGCGTCGGAGTGCTTACAACACCCATTACACCGGTGGACAGTACTCCCGCTCACTCTACCTTTGTTTTGTAAAATCGCTAGTGCCTCCATCATATAAATTCTTGATTGTGGACCTCAGGTGAAAACCAGCATCCATAATTTGGCACCCACCATGGGGCCTTAGCGATTCATAGCAGACAAAGATCTCAGCATCCATAATTTGGCGCCCACCATGGGGCCTTAGCGATTCATAGAAGGCAAAAATCTCTCAATCTACGGTTCCTAAAACCCAGCCAATCATGGCTTCTAACTGTGAGCAAACTCCAAATATTGTGATAACGCAGCTGGCCATACTCCAAGAACGATTACGCGCCTTAGAAGAAGAGAATCAAGCCATGCGAAGCTTCAATATAACCCTTCAGAAGTAATTGGAGCAAATTTCCTCAACCTCCCAACAGTGTGAGGCTACAAATTACCTCAACAATCTTATTCTTCAATCTAATCTCTTGGAAGCATTCAATAATGTGACATACGACAATCCGCCACCAAATGACCATCCTCTAAATCACCAAAGAAGTAAACTCACCAGCTCAACCGACGAAGCACAGAGAGTAGCCTCCACCATGCATAAGGAAATACAGGATTTCAAAGAGGTAGTTCTATCCAGCCTACCAGGTGTCAAGCTGCCGATAAGAAAAAACCACTCTTGCACAATCTTGACACCTCATTTTTGGAGACCATCACCTCCGTGGCGCTACCGAGGAGATTCAGTCCTCTATATATGAAATTATATGATGGATCAACAAACCCAGATGACCATGTTGTTCATTACAAATGTAAAATGATGTTGACAGGTCTGGACCATCACCAATATGAGGCTAGAATGTGCAGAGAATTCGGAGAAATATTGGTAGGCCCAGCCCTCACCTGGTTTATCAACCTACCATACAGATCTATTGAATCATACCAATAACTAGCAGAAAAATTTGTGGAACATTTTGCAAGTTCTTGCAAGCTTGAGAATACCACTAATGACCTCAATGTCATCCAGTAATGGAGAGGGGAGTCCTTGCGAAGCTACGTGGCTCGCTTCAATAAAGAGAGGAAAATAATCCCAGATCTCTATCAGCCTACTGCAGTGGAAACATTCAGAAATGGATTACTTTCATAAAGTGGACTCTACAAAAAGCTCACTAAATTTCGATGCTACACAATGGATCAAGTCATGGCTCGAGCTCACATTAAGATCAAGTGAGAAGAAGATAAGAGGAACAATAAGAGAGTAAGCTTCACCAACCATCACAATGAAAGAATCATGAATCCTCCCAAGCGATCTAATAAATGATGTGTTAGTAATATATCTCAATAAGGTGTCACTTGATACAATTAAACCACAAAAAAGAACCATAGGCCACCTCATTGTCACCATGGGGACATCATAGCTTCCCAAAAAAGTATTCATTGGTTACTAAAAAAAAATTATCCTTCACAAAACTCCAACTTGGGAAGAAACTCTTTTGCTCCAATCGAGAACATAAGCCATCATATGACCAAATCGACATACTTCTCTCATTCGACATGTATACTCCAACATACCCAATCAACGATAAGTATTCTCTAGGAATGTCATCTACTCCAGATTATATGGAAAGATTATCATATTCTTCATATGATGAGGTGGATGCCCATCAACTCCATACTACATGAATGGATTGTCATCTCTTTCATACGACATGAGAAAATAATTATATTCTCCACACTACATGGATGGATTACCATCAACTCTAGACTCCATTCGAGTGTAGCCTCATGGACCTCCATTAAGTCCATTCGACCATATTATATCCATTCGAATATAGTCTCATGGACCTTTATGAAGTCCATTTGTCCCAGCCAACATGCTCTCCAAACGATAGTGAAGGCGTGTCCCTCAGGAGAACACATTTCCTACCATTCACCCCATACGATGATGCAATGAAGACTTGGCATGAAGAGGATGTCCCAATCGATATCACATAAATGAAGACTTGGAAAATGTATCTCACTCAATACTACATGTATGGAGACTTGGCATGAGGAGGATGCCTCAGTCGATACTACGTGTATAAAAACTCAGTATGAAGCAAACATCATACTCGACACTACATGGGGACTTGGGGTGAAGACATTCCAGTCGACTTGCATGAAGAAGACTTGGCAAGGATATCCCACTCGACACTACATGAGGACTTGGTTCCAATCGACATGCTTGTATGAAGACTTGGCAAGGACATCCCACTCGACGCTACATGAGGACTCTGTGTGAAGACGTTCCAGTCGACATGCTTGTATGAAGAATTTGTAGGGACATTTCAGTCGACACTACACTATATGAAGACTTGGTATAAAGACATTCCACTCGACACTAAATGGAGACTTGGTGTAAAGACATTCCAATCGACACTATATGGAGACTTGGTGTGAAGACTTCCAGTCGACATGCATGGAGCTTTGGTGTTAGAACATCCCAGTCGATATACACAAATGAAGACTCGAAATGAAGTCTATGCCCCATTTGACATCTATATGTGTGTAGCTTGGGATATGTTGTGGATCCCATACGCGTGTATAGCTTGAGGTTTGATGTGCATCCCATTCGACATCTACATGTGTGTAGCTTGGGACTTGATATGGATCCCAGACAAGTGTGTATAGCTTGATGCTTGATGTGTATCTCATTCGACACCACGCGTGTGTATCTTGGGGCTTGAAGTAGATCTCAATCCTTGACTTAGGACTAATTAAGTATGACCCAATTGACAACTCGGTGTGTAGATTGGGGTATGATGTGAATCCCAATCGATACTATACGTCTGTAGCTTGAGCAAGATATGGATTTCATTCAACACTATACGTCTGTAGTTTGGGACTTGTTAAGGATGTCTCAGTCGACACTATAGTCTAAAGCTTGGCACTTGACGAGGATCTCAGTTGATACTACAAGTATGAAGCTTGGTACATGTTTAAGATCCCATTCGGCATTACATATACAGTGATTGTTGAATGAGATCTTTCCTTTTGTTCCAAATAATTTTCACAAACACTTATAATATCTTATCATACAGACCCATTCTACTATTTTGGGATAATCTTCATACGAAAAATATGATTCCCTTGGTCTTTTGACCCGTAGTATAAGGATGATTTCAACCTTCATCAGGTCTAATGAAGTGTAGTCTCCCACGGACTTCATCAAGTCCAGTACAGAGAAGGGTTTATTAGACCTCTATAAGGTCCATTCGACCATAGACCTTCACTGACCTTTATCAGGTCTTGTAGAGTGAGGATTGTAGAATGAGGAATGAATACCCTCATTGACCTTTGTCAAGTCTTGTAAAATGAGGAATAAATACCCTTATAGACCTTCATTAGGTCTAGTGGAATGAGAAGTGAATACGTCATAGATCATCATCATGTCTGGTGGAGTAAAAACACTATTGGAACTTCATCAGTTCTAGTGGAGTGAAGACTCTCTTGGACCTTCATCAGGTCTAATAGTGTGTAGTCTCTCATAGACATTCATTTGGTCCAGATGACATTTAAGACTCCCCTGGTCATTTGACCCGTAGTATGGGGATTATCCTGACCTTCATCTGGTTTAGTCGACTGGGAATATTCCACATGGCTCATGTAGAGTCAAGTTGAGGACCTGGCCTTCATCTGGTCCAAAAGACATTGAAAACTCCCCTGGTCATTTGACCTGTAGTATTAGGATTATCATGACTTTCATCTGGTTCAGTCGACTGACAACATTCCACATGGCTCATGTATAGTCAAGTTGAAGACCTGGCCTTCATCTGGTCCAGACGACATTGAAGACTCCCCTGGTCATTTGACTCGTAGTATGAGGATTATCGTGATCTTCATTTGGTTCAGTCGACTAGGAACATTCCTTATGGCTCATGTAGAGTCAACTTCAAGACCTGACCTTCATCTGGTCTAGATGACATTGAATACTCCACTGGTCATTTGACTCGTAGTATGGGGATTATCCTGATCTTCATCTGGTTCAGTCGACTGGGAACGTTCCTTATGGCTCATGTAGAGTCAAATTCAATACCTGACCTTCATCTGGTCCAGACGACATTAAAAACTCCCCTGGTCATTTGACCCATAGTATGGGGATTATCTTGACATTCATCTGGTTCAGTCGACTGAGAATATTCCCCATGGCTCATGTAGAGTCAAGTTCAAGACCTGGCCTTCATCTGGTACAGACAACATTGAAGACTCTCTTGCATCTAGTTCAGTTGACTGGGAACATTCCCCATAGCTCATGTCGAGTCAAATAAAGACATGGACTTCCCATAGTCCATACGACAATATCTTGTGAATTGACTTATGAACCTTCATCTGGTTTAGTCGATCGAGGACATCCCTCATAGACTCATGTTGAGTCAAATGAATACATGGACTTCCCATAGTCCATACGATAATGTCTTGTGAATTGAATTCTAAACCTTCATCTGGTTCAGTCGATCTGGGACATCTCCTATAAACTCATGTCGAGTCAGATGAAGACATGGACTTCCCATAGTCCATACGATAATGTCGTATGAATTGACTCCTGAACCTTTATCTGGTTCAGTCGACCATGGATATCCCCCAAAGACTCATGTCGAGTCAAATGAAGACATGGACTTCCCACAGTCCATACGACAATATCGTGTGAATTGACTCCTGAACCTTCATCTGGTTCAGTCGACCATGGATATCCCCTAAAGACTCATGTCGAGTCAAATGAAGACATGGACTTCCCACAGTCCATACGACAATATCGTGTGAATTGACTCCTGAACCTTCATCTGGTTCAGTCGACTGGGGACATCCCTCGTAGACTCATGTCGAGTCAAGATTGAAGACTTGGATTACTCAACATCCAAACGATTCATGTCTTATGAAGTATACCCTGAACCTTCATCTGGTTCAGTCAACTGGGGACATTCCCCATGACTCATATCAAGTCTAGTTCATAAACATAGACTGCATTTTAACCAGAAGAAACACAGCTCTTTTGTCCAAAGTCCAAACGCTTGAAAGGCTTTACTGAACCATCCAAACGACAGATGATAGTGCTTACAACTATGTATTCTTGACAGGTACTCTTACATCTTGTTTCATACGACATGCATTGAAATACTCTCCAAGTCAATGACTTCTTACTTAGAAAGAATGAGACAATATGTACGTGCTAAATTTGGGCCAAGGGCAAATTCGTCTTTTCACTTCAAACCCAACACCAAACAAAGCACAAAAATACTGACCCAGCCCAGAAAACTTTACATTATTAAATCATGACAAAACCACTAGCTTAAGGACAAACCACTTTTCCAACAAAACCAACTCCACATGAAAATTATTTTCCCCCGCCGAAAGCATAAACATAAAACACGTAATAGGCCTATTTTTGCTTATTACAGTTAAAAAGCCAACTCAAAAGGTGATGTCATAGATCATATAAATAGCAACATAATTCAGAACATATTCATTGAAGTCTTAGCCCTCATACTTGAGAACATTAAGCTTCTCACTCCCTAAATACCAGCCACCGCCCTCACGGCAGTCAACAAAAGTCAAGGTAACTTATGACCTTGTTCTTCCATTATACACAGCTTGACATCATACTAACTTGAGCGTCAGAGTGCTTACGGTACCCACCACACCGAGAAATATAATAATTTTTGATGTTTTAATATCATATTTCAAATAAATAATTTTTATAGATGATATATATAATTTTTTTAATATATCATGTACATGATAATAAAAAGTGTCATGTGGTTTTATTAAAGACAGATTTGGATTGGTTTAGTTTTGATATGGTTTTTAAATCCATCTCCAAGGGACATATAGGGTTCAAGATTTCAACTTGAAGTCTTGGGTTCAAATTTAGGAAGTGTATTTTTTTTGTAAAAATCAGGGACAATCAGAGATTTTACATGCTTCGTTTAAGCCTTTTCGGTGGTTTATCGACGGAATTTCCAACGAATCAAAAAAAAAAGATTTTTAGAACCAAATTAAATAAAATCTTACAGGTAAAATATTAGGAGAGGTCCAATGTTTGTAACCATTTTAAAATTAAGTCAAATTCAAATATTTTTAAAGTGTAATAATTTTCCCAGGAATTTTTTTTTTTGGAATACTGAAAACTTTAAATTTGACTCAACTTTAGTCCATTTTCGAGAGGATAATGTGATATTTTCCCTTAAATTATTAAGCACAATAAACCGAGGCACACGTGCGAGGGAAGTGGTCGGTTTTGGCACATGCAAGGTGGGTTTGTTTGGTGGGCAATGAATTGGTTGAAATTGAATTGAAGACCGAGTCTTTCTCGTTCTTGAAGACGATAAAAACTTTTTAGTTTATCTATTTGGTTGCCTCGTGATATTTTAATTTAATGATTTTTGTGCTGATTTCTCGTGATATTCTAAAGTTTTAAGTATTAATTTTATATATCGTTTTATGATATTTTATGAGTTAAACCAACTTGTCGATTGAAATTTTAATAATTAATTTTTCATTCATAGAATTGTTGACGATTATTTTTCGTTCTAAGAGTAATTTGAGAAAATCACTCATCGAGAAACAACAGACAAAACAAAAGATTTAACGTGGTTCAGCAGAATGGATTCAACCTACATCTACGAATGCAAGGGAAATAAAACCTTTGTTATGTGCTCAGATTTGACCGACCTGCACTAACTCTCACTTACACTTAAGTTTTTTGTTCTCTCTTTTATAACTTATGTATGAAACAAAATTAGCGCACCCCTTACAATGTGTTCTCCACCCCCTTATATACTAGGTCAAATTCTACTATTACACCAACTCATGACGTCAGCCACGTTGCTACCATTATTACCTAAGCTCTCTTCCCCAATTAGCCTACGGATAATAGCCCAACCGCCTGACACTTCTACCACCTACCATCTGAACTTCATTAAATTACTCATTCTTGGTAACTGTTACACACTTTTCTCATGTGCCAGCTTGTATTCCAACCACTCCTATGCAGTTGTATGTGTCAGTCAATAAGCTTGCAACCTAGCTCCATCCCATCAGTTGTTGGCCTACTTCTATATCATCAATACTTGGGAAGCTCAAACTTCCGTTTAAGGCTTACGTCGCACATCTAAGAACTCAAAGCTGCAACCCCGATCAACATCCTCGGGTGTCTTTGTTTCTACTGAAGCTTCCTCGGGTGTCTACCACTGACCATTAGTGGGTTTACTCCAAATCTCATTTCCACTAATATAAAAACAAACATAAAGCCAACCTTCCACCTCGGGTCGGCTATCAAATGCAAACAAATCTGATCTTTTCGTCAGGTCGGACGCCTTTGCGTCCTGGGCCTAAGCCCCCAATTTGGAAAGTGAAAATTTCTTTTATATCATTTTTTCAGGTTTCTGACTTCTTGGGAATGAAAAACTATCATCAACAAGAATATTTTTGAACTTTAATTAGCGATCATTTAAATCAAGTTAGATTAACGACTTGTTGTAAACCTTGTTACAGCTAATGTATATTTACGTTAAGATGTTTGTATCATTTAAATCAAATTAGATGTTTTTACAGCTAATTGCTCTCTAATGTAATTCATTACTTCATGGCATGAACGAAAAAAGGTTGTGTCCAATCTTCTCATTAGCAGTTGAGAAAATAATGAAAAGGGATATGGTGGTAGACATAGTTAGTTGTTTGGAAACAAGCTAATCTTCTTCTCTACCCACCATTTTCCAACTTAGAAGAATTTGATTTTTTTTCCATTGAGTTCAAATTATTGGTTAAGATAGATATTTGTTTTGATTTCTTATTTGTAACTATTTTGTATCTACTTAATTATAAAACCATAGTTGTAAAAGTATTTAGTAAACACTCACTGATTTTTTCGACACTTAATATTTATTAGCTACATACCCAATCACAGTTTGTGATTTTATTCTACAACAACATCGATAAAATTAAAGCCACATTACATCTCAATCTCAAATACTCAAACATTCTCTTAAAACAGGTGTGACATGAACAATATTAACATAACGATTTGTTGATGGTGTTTTTAGGCACTATGGTATTTAAGACATCACGACAGGGGCAAAATGGTAATTTTCTCCTTGGTCAAGATCATTAATACCGACCCGACCAAATGAGTGAGTAGCCGAGAACTTTACGATCCGATAACCGACCACTTTGGTTCGGATGACCGAGCACTATCAGATCGTTAGCAGCATTCTCAGCACAAAGGACCATCATGACCGACCTCATGAAGACCGGGAATATGGCGGGATATACTCCAGAAGATAAGTTATCCTACTTTCATGGGGAAAACTGACGAGTCAGTGTCCAAATAGGATAAAAGAAGTGAAGGTAGTTTTAATTAGGAATCCTTATAGGAAAATGGAATAGTTTTGACTAGGAATCCTTATGGGAAAAGGAAATTGTTTCAACTAGGAAATTCTTGTACAAATAGGAATATGATTTCTTCACCATTATAAATAGGAGGGCAGAGTATGTGTAAAAGGCATCAAAAAATGGAGGATCTGAATCTTGAAGCTCCGACTTGTAGAGAGCCGAAAAGAGTGTTTAAGCAATAAAAGTATCATCTGGTTTGTGTCCGTGGACGTAGGTCGGATCCAAATCCACCGAACCATGTTAAATCTCCTTGTTAATTGGTGTGCTTATCTGTCTTCTGCTAAGTTTGCTTTTGGTCCCCCATAACCAAACAAATTCACAGTTGGAGGAGGATTTGTCTCGGGAGTAAAATTCCCATATTGCCCTGAGACGAAAATCCACCGTCAACAGTTGGCGTCGTCTGTGGGGAACTAACAAAAAGCAACTCGCGTAGTAAGACAATGGCGGAAGGCGGAAACCACCAATCATCAGGGAACTCGGCCGCAGATTGGATGGAAAAGATCGAGGAGAACCTAAGGAAAGAAAGGGAGGAAAATCAAACCTTGCTAAAAACCATAGTAGACCGGTTAGAAAAGATAGAGGGAGCACACGACGAGGCCGGGACTAGCCGGCGAAGGAACGAAATAGCAGAGGGAAAAAGAATTATTGATACAAGTGAAGACGACAGACCTAGGAAGAGGGGCCCCTACGGGATAAAATCCGTAGTTGTGGAAAAAGATTCACAAACAGAGGACACATGGGAAGAGGAGGAAAGAGGACGAAGAGGACAGTCACCCGATCCCTCCTATGGTAGCCTCCACAACTCCCGAAGAGAAGGCAGGGAATATAGCGGGGATGTGCGAGAAATCTCAAACCATGGGGAACACCGCACCCGGGGCATAGGACACACAGAAAGGCACAGAAGACGACATGGCAGCACGACCAGTGAGATAAAATCTTGGTTAAAAAAGGAAATGACCAAGTGGGGGGTAGACCTCAAGGCTGACACAAGTAATGCCCGGGACGGTGAGGACGAATCTCCCATCGCCGAAAAAATAAGATCGGCAAAATTCCCAAAGCGATTCAGCATGTCGATCATGGCACCCTACAAAGGCCACTCTGACCCGAAATCACACATCGAAAGCTTTGTATTGTTAATGGAAGTCCAGGGAGTAGTTGGAGATGCCATCTGCAAAGTGTTCCCTCTAACTCTAGGTGGACCGGCCATCCTATGGTACAGAAGCCTGGCCCCGGGAAGCATCAGAGGCTTCACACAACTTAAGAAGTCGTTCATTCGACACTTTAAAGGGGCCTGCGTCCCCAGAAAGACGATTGGAGAGTTGAGACTTATGAAGCAAGGAGATGACGAGCCCCTGAAAAGTTTTATTGAGAGATACCACAACATGGTACTGGAAGTCGGAGGATATGAGTCCCTAGAAGCCCTAGAAAGCTTAAAGGGAGCCCTGAAAGTCGGGAGATTATGGACTCATCTAAGAATCCAGGACACGCCGGATTATGCCACCGCTCTAGAGGTAGCACGGAAGTTCGTCTTGGTAGAAAGCGAAGAAAAGATCTCTTGAAGGGGGACGGCCATTCGGAAAAGAACAGCAAGAACAGAGACCCCCCGACGACCGGACAGGGAATTCAAAAGATTCAATCCGAAACCCAAAGAATTCAAACCAATACCTCGAAGAGAACAGGAAGGAGGGATCGCGACCCAGGTGAATCATGTAGTCCGAGAAGAGGCGTATATTCCCCTGAGCAAAACACCGGGGCAAATCATCAAGGAGATACAGGAAAAAGGTCTCTTGATAGAAACCCGACCTCAGGAGATTCCCCTCGGATAAAAGGAACAAGAAGTCTTACTGCGTACATCATAATCTGAGGGGGCACACAACCGACGAATGCAAAGATCTGCGGGAACAGATGGAGGACCTAGCACGAAATGGATATCTGAACAAGTACATTGACCATGAAGTTATGGCGACTAGGCAGAGGACACATAGCACTGACCAGAGATTCTAATCGATCAAGGAAAAAACTATAACAAAGCTCGGGAGTCAGACGTACTAGAAACAAAACAGGCCTCGGGGTTACAAGGTAGTCGGTCGGTATCAACAATGCCCACAAACGATCCAAAAATAAAGTTTTTTTTTCTCGAAATATCCCGCAGAAGAACTGTAAGGAGGGCAGTATGTCCCCAAATATGAATAAAACTTTCTCCATCCGCTTTCTTAAAACAAAGTTAAAAGCCATATACGAAAACGGGGGACATACTCGACGCCCACTACAAAAGACATTTGGCACCAATGCCACCTCAGCCGTCGGCTCGAGGCTGGATTTTATTCCTCCGAGGCCACTTAGATATTCGGCTCGGGGTCGGGGTACGTCCCACCGAGTCAGCCCTTTGGACTGGGGACGTCACATTCCCCCAGGTCCAAGTGCCTTTTTCAGCTCGGGGTCGGGGTACGTCCCACCGAGTCAGCCCTTCGGTCTGGGGACATGACATTCCCTCAGGTCCAAGTGCCTTTTTCAGCTCGGGGTCGGGATACGTCCCACCGAGTCAGCCCTTCGGTCTGGGGACGTAACATTCCCCCAGGTCCAAGTGCCTTTTTCAGCTCGGGGTCGGGGTACGTCCCACCGAGTCAGCCCTTCGGTCTGGGGACGTAACATTCCCCTAGGTCCAAGTGCCTTTTTCAGCTCGGGGTCTGGGTACGTCCCACCGAGTCAGCCTTTTGGTCTGGGGACGTCACATTCCCCCAGGTCGAAGTGCCTTTTTTCAGCTCGGGGTCGGGGTACGTCCCACCGAGTCAGCCCTTCGGTCTGGGGACGTAACATTCCCCCAGGTCCAAGTGCATTTTTCAGCTCGGGGTCGGGATACGTCCCACCGAGTCAGCCCTTCGGTCTGGGGACGTAACATTCCCCCAGGTCCAAGTGCCTTTTTCAGCTCGGGGTCGGGGTACGTCCCACCGAGTCAGCCCTTCGGTCTGGGGACGTAACATTCCCCCAGGTCCAAGTGCATTTTTCAGCTCGGGGTCGGGGTACGTCCCACCGAGTCAGCCTTTTGGTCTGAGGACGTAACATTCCCCCAAGTCCAAGTGCCTTTTTCAGCTCGGGGTCGGGGTACGTCCCACCGAGTCAGCCCTTCGGTATGGGGACGTAACATTCCCCCAAGTCCAAGTGCCTTTTTCAGCTCGGGGTCGGGTTACGTCCCACCGAGTCAGCCTTTCGGATTGGGGACGTAAACATTCCCCCAGGACCAAGCATCTCTCTTAGTCCTAAGGGACATACCTGATGCGTAGGATCTGCGAGGAGCATAGCACAGGGAGGGATGATACCCCCGTGGCGATTGCTTGCTCCAGTGTTACCGAACATAAGGAGGAATATGCCCTTAATGTGTTGAACACTCTTTGATCCTCACTTACCCGATGTAATGGATCCGTGGGAAAGCATAGCACGATGAGTGATGAGGCCCCCGTGACGATTGCTAACTCCAGTGATGCCGGACCTAAGGAGGGATATGCCCTTAGCGTCCCGGACACTCTTTGATCCATTCAACATTTGGATCTGAGAGAGGCGCAGCACGGGGATACGTTGTGCCACTGTAGCGTGTGCCTGCTCCAGCGTGGTAAGGAGGAGCCCTCATACAATACACAGGCTCCACAGTGACCCGACGTGTAGAGGATGTACCCTCACCATTCAAACGCTCAACTGATCTAAATCTTGGTTCGCCGGGACACTGAATTGAAAGATTCAGAATTGTGTTTTGGAGGCCTCGGGCAGGACGCTGTTTTGAGGCATCCGTGCTGTTGTTTACATTTGTAAAAAGTTTTCTTTTGGGACAAGTGCCGAGTCACCCCCACCTTTTTGGTCTTATTTTTCAAAATTTTGATTTTGTTTTTCGCTGGTCTGGCAAGGGGACGCCCGTGTCAGATTCGGTAGGGCTTCACAAGGTTGATTCAATTCCATTCTGAGCAAGTCCCAAAGATTACCTGGCTCGGGGCTGGATTCGTTCCGCCGAGGCCACTTGGATTATTCGGCTCGGGGCTGGATTTGTTCCGCCGAGGCCACTTGTTTATTCGGCTCGGGGCTGGATTCGTTCCGCCGAGGCCACTTGGATTATTCAGCTCGGGGCTGGATTCGTTCTGCCGAGGCCACTTGTTTATTCGGCTCGGGGCTGGATTCGTTCCGCCGAGGTCACTTGGTTTCTCTCAGTTCGGTGTCGGGTTACGTCGCACCGAGTCCGTCCTTTTGGTCTGGGGACGTTACATTCCCCCAGGGCCAAGTGTTCATCTCAGCTCGGGGTCGGGTCGTGTCCCACCGAGTCCGTCATTTTGGTCTGGGGACGTAACATTCCCCCATGGCCAAGTGTTCATCTTAGCTCGGGGTCGGGTTACGTCCCACCGAGTCCGTCCTTTTGGTCTGGGGACGTAACATTCCCCCAGGGCCAAGTGTTCTTCTCAGCTCGGGGTCGGGTCATGTCCCACCGAGTCCGTCCTTTTGGTCTGGGGACGTAACATTCCCCCAGAGCCAAGTGTTCATTTCAGCTCGGGGTCGGGTTACGTCCCACCGAGTCGGTCGTCGTCAGCATAAGGGCAAAGCATTGTCTCCACGGGTAGATATCGGGATCCTCGTTGACTGAGCACATGAGGGTGGCAGGAAGGACCAGATTTGCAGCCAAGGCATTTTTCTCTGCGATTCCTGGAGTGACCACCGACGGATTCATCGGCACACCATCTTTTTTATAGTTCCCGGCATCAACTCGCAAACCATTGTCTCCACGGGTAGATATCGGGATCCTCGTTGACTGAGCACATGAGGGTGGCAGGAAGGACCAGATTTGCAGCCAAGGCATTTTTCTCTGCGATTCCTGGAGTGACCACCGACGGATTCATCGGCACACCATCTTTTTTATAGTTCCCGGCATCAACTCGCAAACTCGTTGTTACCGAGAACTAGGGGACAGATGTTGATGGTGTTTTTAGGCACTATGGTATTTAAGACAGCACGACAGGGGCAAAAGGGTAATTTTCTCATTGGTCAAGATCATTAATACCGACCCGACCAAATGAGTGAGTAGCCGAGAACTTTACGATCCGATAACCGACCACTTTGGTTCGGATGAAAGAGCACTATCAGATCGGTAGCAGCATTCTCAGCACAAAGGACCATCATGACCGACCTCATGAAGACCGGGAATATGGCGGGATATACTCCAGAAGATAAGTTATCCTACTTTCATGGGGAAAACTGACGAGTCAGAAGATAAGTTATCCTACTTTCATGGGGAAAACTGACGTAGGTCGGATCCAAATCCACCGAACCACGTTAAATCTCCTTGTTAATGGGTGTGTTTATCTGTCTTCTGCTAAGTTTGCTTTTGGTCCCCCATAACCAAACAAATTCACAGTTGGAAGAGGATTTGTCTCGGGAGTAAAATTCTCATATTGCCCTGAGACGAAAATCCACCGTCAACACGATTAATTAAAAACAAAGTGTAATATAAGAAGTTGTTATTACAAACTTAATTACTATTGTACTATTATTTATTTCACTTTCAAGCTTAAGTTCTCAGATAAAGCAGTAATATTTTTCCCTTTGTGCTTTTAGGGCAAAAAGCACTTTTTCCCAGCTACAAAAGGCAAGTGAAATAGCTGTCTAGCAAGCAGGGTAGGCAAGTGAAACTATATATAATGATACATTTATTCTTCAACTACTATGAATGCCATTCAAAAATTTATTGCTCACCATGTGAGCATGGACATTAGAAAATATGCTTCCAGTGTATCGTGTCATTTTCTATTGCAGCAATTATCTCTCAGGATTGTGACACTACACCAAATTGGTGATGAGCTACTTTTTTATTTTATTTTTTTTGGAAATTTTGGAAATTTTTCCCTCCAAACCATCTAATCCAAGTTTTAGCGGAGCAGGTAAAACATCTGTATGTCCCAAACTCTTATAAAAAATACATCATCTGAACTCGAACTCAGAACCTAACAATCTAGTCTTATGTCATTTGTCACCAAACCACACGAGATAAACTAACTTCCCCGTGTATAATTTTAGATTTTCCATCAATTTCATATTAACTACTAAACATAAATTCAGCCTTTAGATATGATAGATATTAATCATAAAATTGTGGTATATCGGGATTTATTTATTTATTTTTTTTAAAAAAAAAGGATCAGACAATTTAAAATTGTTCTAATTTATGGTAGTTGGCTGGTTCAATCAAATATTATTATATGTATGTTCTGTGAGTTTGTGGGGGGAGCTTCCCTTTCCAACAGAGCCCACCCTTCACATGGTGCAACTAAAGAAAGAAGTTTGAAATTAAGATACATTAAATAGCTTACGGGCCCATTTGAAATTTAGTTGGTTTTATAGGACATAACATTTTTTTATCGGTGATTCAAAAAGTTCAATAAATTATTAATTTAATTGGTTGAATTATTCTAAAAAATTGATAGAACCAAATTATATTATAAATAATTTTATTTAATGAAATTATAAAAATGTTAAATTTTTAATTTTTAATGATTTTTTTTAAAAAAAAATCGAACCAATCTACTGACCAAAACCAAAAGGATGGTAAATTAATACTTAATCAATATCGCCATAATCACGACCTTGAGGAAAAAAATCCCGAAAGGGGCAGATGCCGCCTTCCCAATACTGGCTCAACATTCATCTAGGTATCACTTCCGAAACTCATACATCGTAAGATGCACATATTTCCAACTGCGTTGTAGATTTATTTTGATCATCTTCTTCAATTTCATCAACTTGTTTTGAGAAAGCAGGTTTCATGGATGTAATTATATTTTTGGTTCCATTCTTGAGCATTGAGGGAACTTCCAACATTGAAGGTCGATCATTTGCGTTCTCCTGTACACACAACAAAGTTATTTGCAGAGTTTCCCCGTAAAATGGAATAATCCTCCAAATACAATAGAAAAATCAAAATTGAATAATATCATCATATAAATATGATCTCCATGATCCAACTCAAAAGAATATCCATAATGAAATGTAAATACTACATGTATCAAAAGTAGGCTCAGTGTCTATAACCAAATAATAATCCACCCGAGGAAGATGTCTAAAACCTTAATCTCAAAAATATAACAAACGACACTCTATTGTTAGCACAACAATTCTCTACTAACAAGAAATTTATGAAGAAACAACAAATGATAAAAGAGGTGATATACTAGTCTGTTTAACCTGTAAAATTAAAGAAAGTGATAAGCTCATACTTAGTGCAATATATCACAACTTAGTGTTGTGGATAAACAAGTAACCAGGTGGATCAAATAAGTCTTTCATAATATAAATAAATACATAAAGCTGTAAACCGATATATCACATATTTACTTGAAATCATAAATCTCATTTCTCATAAATCTCATTCTGCACAAGAATACTCTGTAAAATAAATCTGTTCATTCATCTATATACACACTCGTGACAATACGGCAAAGCTGGCAATATGAGGCATCCCCACGGTAATAACTGGCATCCGGAGCAAAATTGGCAACATGAGACCTCATCTCACGGCAAATAATCTGGCACGTATAAGTACACGGAGTGCATCATAGCATAAAAATTATTTCTAAAATACATGCTCATATATCTCAAAATCATGCAAATTTCTCATATATCACAAACTCATGATTTCAACATAATCAATATTCGATCCATACTTTATAGCAAAATATAAACTTTCTAAACACTAAATCATTTAATGCATTACATTGAAAATTCATATAAGAAAATATATATACTATATACTTTGGAAAACATCAATGTTACAAGCTTATCTAAGCACTTGATGAGCTAACAATAGAGAAAAGAACTATGACGCAGGACCGACCCCACTTACGGTATCACGATCACTTAAAGAGACAAAATAATTTACGATAAGGAACATAATCCTAATTAGAATAGATGAAAGAAAATGCAAGAAACATGACTCAATCGCTCTCGAAATTCTAACAAAGTTTCGGCAAAATTTCGTCTATAATACGGGCTTCCATTATACAATCCATAATCATTAACTTACATTCAAATTATATTCCAACATACACATTCACAATTCAATTCAATTCAACATCACTAACACAAATCTCGGGCTCACAATAATTTCCAAACACAATCTTACTTGACCATATTCTCTAGTTAAATTTGTCATTCACTTCCAACCACAAGACAATCATTTATATGGTCTAAGCATGTAAACTAATCATACTTTAAAGCTATTTACATTCAAAACATTTAACATGCATAAACCGAACATAACGATAATTTATACGAAAATTAAGATTCGGAGGTCCGTTACTACTCGGAATGGTCCGAAAATCACGGAGGAAGACTCGGAAATTCGGCACGAACAAACTGTCCGGCCCGTGTGAGACACGCGCCACTAGTCCAGGCCGCCCTTGGGCCTCACGCACAACTGTGCAGCGCTCGTGAGTGCCACGCGCCGGCCAAAATTCAAATTTTTCGGTGGCCGAATCTTCCTCTCCCCCTCCCGATTCCAAAACTGCTGACGATTTGTCAATATGAGTTCCGGATCAACGAGAAATCAAGAAAAACCATCAAACACCCCTTGCTGAGACTTTGTCTCAGGAGGTTTGAACCTTATACGCTCTTCTTTCTTCACGCAGAAAAATAGCGCAAACAATTATTTTTATTTTTTAAATCTAAAAAGGTCATAGAATAGTGAAAAAAACAAAAAAAAGAAAGAAAAATTAATGACCCATGCGCTTTTTGGGTGTGGAATTTAGTTTGTAAGCTTGCCCACGTTCACTCTTTCGCTCTTAGTAGAAAAGTCAACAAGGACATTCTCTTTGGTGTCAGTTTTTGGAGAAAATTTATAATATAATAGAAATAATATATTATTCGTATAATAATTCAATAATTTATTATTATACATGTTAAAATATTAAAAAAATAACTAAAAAATGGATATTGAATTATACATATCATTACTTGATGATATCACGTTATATATATCTTAATTGTACTGAAGAATTATTCTAGTTCTTAAAGTGTTACTCTCTATTTAATGTTTGTGTTTTGTCACTTGTGTAAGAAATGGCACACACATGGTCTATGTGGTACCACTCGTAAATTTATTGCCACAGTTTACATCTTTGAGAAAATCAGCTAAGGTTTGAACAAATATTGAGTAACGAGGACATGGTAAAAGCTATAATCTCATATGAATTAAATATGTCCTGGAAATTTGTTTAATTATATCAAATTTATAAACAATCTTTATTTGGTGGATTTAAAATAATTTCATAACATATAAATTCTATATAAAATTCATCACATTGATATTGTAAGGAAGTATACTCTAAAATGTGACAGCATATATGATTACGTTCAAAAAAATAATTGCGGTTATCGCATTATAATTGGGGTGTCGATTCCTCAGAAATATGGTTATGAAAGAACTAATTTTCTTAATAAGAACGTTAACAATAACTTAATTAAAGAAAATGATTTAATTGGTAAATTAGAATGAAAATTATGAAAATTACCTAAGATTATTAAGAGAAAAAAGGCACCAAAGAGTCAATAATCCTTCTTGTATTATATTCCTATATTTAATATTTGATTCATTTTATTATTCAATTGAAGGTTTCACTACCCATACAATAACCGGAAGATAAATCAATTTAAACATATTGAATACTAAGGTAATTGATATAACATTTTATCTATATTAAAAGCACAATATGTTATTATTTTGTCTTATCTAATATCGACAATATACATGGGAGCACTACTACAATAGAAGATTAACTCATAAAACAATACTACATGTCACAAATGAGTTTCTCAATCACACATGCTAGGGGTGGGCACTTTCTGATTTGGACCCTAGATCCTATAGACTAGGGGACTGACCGAATGATGGACCGGTCGAAGGCGGAAATGGATGATCATACAAGTTTCTCTCATTCCAATGTATACGCCTTTTTGTCTTCTTCGACCAAAAATCCATTCCACAGGTCCTCTGGACTAAGGGATTGGCCGGGTAACGGGCTAGCTGAGGTCGAAAGGGAATGTCCGTCAGACCAACCCTCGATTGGCATAGTGGTCTTCCCTGAAACAAGGAAAGAACGAACCGGGATGGAAGACTGAAAAATTCACCTCGATCATCACTTCCAGTTCAATCAAAGTGAATTTGTTGACAGACGAAAATCTCCACCATATGACGAAATCGCCCTGAGACGAAAGTAAGAACGAATGGAAGAAGGACGATGGACCGAAGAGCGACGAAGAGCTTGGGGGAGACCGGACTAGCGATTAGGACGAAAACCTATAATGCGGTTACTTCCACAATCGTAGCAGTTGGACGGTTCTCCCTCCACAACCAAGCAGTTGAGACACGCAGCTCAGCGGTTACAAGCACGATCCTGCAGCTGTAGGGAGATACTGGAACCGCCTAAAACAGTTGACAAGCTCCACTATAAAAGCTTATCTACACCAAGAGAGAAAAGCCCCGATCAAATGAAGACTCAAATGCACATATTTTTATTTTTTATTTCTTAGATTGTAATCTTAGGACTGTAATTTGTGTGCTTGCGCCCCTTGGAGGCTTATTCACTTAATCAACACCCATTGCTGGGACTTTGTCTCAGGAGGTTTGAACCTTACACGCTCTTCTTTCTTCACGCATAAAAATTGCGCAAACAGTTTCCAATTTTCAGATCAACTTTATTGAATCAAATTCGTTATCGAATCAGATATGTTATTGAATCGAATCTACTACAGGATTTATTATCAAATCAGATTCTCTATCGAATTCGAATTCATTATTAAATCGGATTCTCTATCGGATTCAGATTCGTTATCAAATCGGATAAAATCCAATTCGATCCGACAGTTATCAAATTTATCTTATCCGATCTGAAATTCGACGAACCCGATAAAAATGATCTGATCGGATTCTGGAGACAGATCCTATCTGATTTGATCCGATATTATCGGATCCGACTCGATGCCCAGGCCTAACACATACAAAAAGCATGACTATTCGTTTATGAAAATTGATAATAAAAAAAAAAAAAAAAACACACATCTGTTTTAATTAAAAATCCAAAGATAATTGAAAATAATAAAATACCTATTTTATTAAATATTAAGACTATTTGAGAATCGAAATATAAATATAAGAATTTAAAAATAAAATTGCCATAACTTTACATAGGAGATAGATCTCCATAACAGATATAATTTATAAATGTGCCCGTCCAAAAGAGCTGCAGCTCTTTTTCTGTTATATATATATTTTTTTATCTTGATTTGTTTCATATTGGGTGTACATTCATCTAGGTACCACTTCCGAAACTGATACATCATAAGATGAACATATTTCCAACTGTGTTGTAGATTTAATCTGTTCATCTTCTTTGATTTCATCAGCTTGTTTTGAAAAAGCAGGCTTCTTGGGAGTATTTATATTTGTGGTTCCATTCTTGAGCATTGAGGAAACTTCCAACATTGAAGGTCGATCATTTGGATTCTCCTGGACACACAGCAAAGCTATTTGCAGGCATCTCATTAATTTACAAGAGGAATCTTTATCCTCTAATATTGGATCCACAAACTCCATGCCATTGCCTTCTTTCCATAGCTCGTATCCCTGAAAATATAAATACATAATTATATGACGATGTATTATATTTTGCACTAATTAAGTGCATAAAAAGGGTTATTAGTTGAAGAAACTTACATACTCTTGAAGGCCTAAATTTTCATTGACGCCGCATCGTGTAGAAAGCCTTTTCCCACTTATGATTTGTAAAAGTAAAATTCCAAAACTATATACATCTGATTTGGTAGAGTACACGCCTCTGCGAGCGTATTCAGGAGGAATGTAGCCACTACATTTGATAATCATCAATACGACATAAGTATATACATACACACATACATACACATACATAAAGAAGGGATAACTGCACAATTTGTTACAAAATCATTGTGCATAAAATCATAAAAGATAAAAATATCTATCTTTTATGATTTTGTGTACAATTGTAAGATTCTAGAACAGTCGAGGATTTTATCTGCTCCGCTTAAAATCGAAAGAGGTGGTTTGATAGTGGGATTTCCAACGATTTAAAAAAAATGTTGGATACTAATATATCCTTATTTTTACTATACCACATGCATATCATTAATGATATATGTTAGAATATGTCTTATATAATTCTCTGTGTTCTTTACATTTTTGCTGCTACTATACTTGCATGTATTCAAAAGCATAGAAATTGCACATGTTACGAAAAAAACAACAAGATAATAAATACTTTATTGTGTTAGATAATAAAAGAAAGTCTTAAATTCACTCTATATGAATTTACAATGATAGAAACCTTTATATAGGTTACATAGAAAATCAAAATAGAAAAGAAATCATATACTAATGAACAATAATAATGAATATAGGAAATTTACATCTACGTATATATATATCACACACATACACACACATACAGAAGAGTTTGGGACAGTCGGAAGTCTCCGTTTAAACCCGGAAGATGTGATTTGGCTATGAGATTTCCAACGATTTCAAAAAAAATATATATGCATACTAATATATCCTTATTTTCACTATACCATATGTATATTATTAATGATATATATTGGAATATGTCTTATATAATTCTCTGTGTTCTTTACATTTTTGCTGCTACTGTACTTGCATGTATTCAAAAGCATAGAAATTGCACAACATATTACGAAAAAAAAACTGCAAGATAATAAATACTTATAAAAAATATTTTTATCTTCGGTACGATGTGTTATGCACTTTTATGTACATTCATAATTTTTCTATGTATAAAGAGAGAACAAACAAAAGCTCGATTAAAGAATATCATGTAGGAGAAATATACTTACATTGTTCCAACAATTTGTTCTGTGTTTGCTTCAAGACTTTCTTTTATAAAAATTCTAGCCATACCAAAATCTGATATTTTAGGTTTCATATCTTCATTTAATAGAACATTACTAACTTTCAAGTCTCGATGAATAATAGTCAATCTTGAGTATTCTTGAAGGTATAAAAGTCCTTGAATAATTCCTTCAATGATAATAACACGCTTTTTCCAATCCAAAATAAACCTTCTGATAGGATCTGCACCAAATATAATTAAGGATAATCTATAATTATACAATTTAAGTAGCTTAAAACACAGAAAATTAACCGAAAAGGTAGCAGTCCAAGCTTTTGTTTGGCATGTACTCGTAGATCAACATAGGCTCCTCTCTCTCAATGCAAAAACCCCCAAAACTCGCACAAGATTTACATGTTGGAGTTTTGCAGTAAGCATAACTTCATTCTTGAACTCCTCAAATCCTTGTGTGGATGTTTTTGAAAGTTTCTTCACTGCTATTACCTGTCCGTCGGGTAATGTACCCTTCAAAAAAAAGAAAAACTCTGGAAGTTTCGTATATAGCTTTCTCTAATGAATTAATAGGATGAGAAATATTAGCCTAAGAAAATGTTACCTTGTAAACAGGACCATATCCACCTTCCCCAAGCTTATTTCTAGCTGAAAATTCTTCCGTGGCTACCTCTATGTCAGCAAAACTATATACTTCTAGATTAGGAACATTTCTGTTGAAGTCTCCAGTATCTGCTACATTTTTTGCTCTCTTGTTTGATGTTTCAGTGGAGTCCTCTGTCCCTAACATCAACAAAGATTAATTGTTAGTACACGAATGCTCCTGTCATTACGGAATTTGGGAAGGGAAGATATATATATATATGCATTGAGTTCCCTGAAATACTTACTCTTTAACTTGAGTTTTTTCATCCTGTTGTGATATACACAAAGGCATAGAAGGAGAATCGCAGCTGCCGCTGCAATCGAAAGGGTGAGTACCAACAGACGCCAGTTACTATGTCCATCTTTATTATTTTTCACTTGAGTTGAAGGAGCAATCCTGTCTTTTTGTGCTGAAAATAATTCACCCAGTTAATGACATGAACATTTCCAACGAATTGACCCAATTAATCCACCAGAAATGCGTTACCTGCAGCTCGAGAAAGCACCCAATTATTATCATCATAGGAAACTATCCACACAAAGTAACCAAGTAGTCTTTTCTCCTTGGTATAAGAAATCTTAACTCTGATAGCCTCGACATCGTCAAAACCAAACCAGGTGTTGCCAATTGAGATGTAATTCACCACATAAGTTGAGCTGTACATAACAGTATTACTAGCTCCATATTGTTTTATGTACTTCGTGATGTCTTTATAGCTAACACGTCCATTTTCGTAAATGGCTGGTCCTGTTGCTGGTGCACCAATACCATTTTCCTTGGGGTTCACAAGTTTCCATTCAAAGCCATAGAAAGGCAAACACAAAACCAACTTATCCGCCGATAGCCCTCCCTCAATCCAAGCCTTTATACCCTGATCTGTATTTTTGGCAAAGCTACTTGAACCATACAGAGCTGCATGAGCTGCAGTGAAGTTTGTTGACAGAGGCGTGTAGTACTCAGCAGCAACAACATGAACCCAATTCAAGTTTCGTTGTATTGAGTTCACAGGGTATAAATTCTCTGGTGAGTAATTAACTTTTGCAGTCAAGATCAGTTGGGATTTCTGGGAGTGGCGATCACTTGAGTTTTTTGCCTCTGATTCTGTAGCAGCGCGCCACTCATCAAAGAGAGTACCCATTTTGGACATATCAGTGATTGTGTTTGGATCTGTCCAACGAAAATCTAGGCCCTGAAAGCCATAAAGCCTGGCTAATCTTATTGAGGAGTCGATGAAAGATTTTCTGTAAGAAGAGTTTCCCACCATTGAAGAAAGAGTTGAATAGTTTGTGTTGTATCCTCCAATGGAAAGAAGTGTGGTGATCGAAGGGTCCTTTTGTTTCACCATTTCTGTAAATTTTGGGAATTGGTACTGATCAGATGGTGATAAAGATAGCTGGTAAGAGGTGGAATTAATATAAGCATAAGCGAAAATAAGGTGGGTAAAGAGATCGGAATCGATGGCCGAAATGGGGAACATTTGACTTGATTCCCAGTAACCGACCCTGATCAGTGTTTCTGCTTTTGCTTGGTAAAATTTGGAATTGAATAACATTTGGAAGAATAAGATGATGCTGATCATTTGGGATGCCATTGGCTTATTACAAGCTCAACAGTTCTTCACGTTCTTCTTCTACTTTATATAAATGCTATTTCAGTCCTGTAATTTAAACTAAAGGTAGGTATTGTTGTATAGATTAATAATTTTTCTTGTCCCGTCTTTTAACAGTTTTTATTAAATAATTTATCTCAAAAAAATAATGGGATTAGATCAAAATTGACAAATTCCGTCCATCTTTATTGTTATATATTATTTTTATTAAAATTTACTTTATTATTCTCTATTTGTCACTCAATGCATGCATATCATATTTTATTGAATTTTAAATTATATAATCTTTTTATAATCATATGTTATGTATGTCAGTATGTGTAATAATGAATGATTAAAATTAATTAATTAAATTCTTATCTAATAATTAACGATCAAAATTTATAAAAATAAAAAACAAAATTATTAAAAAAACTCAACTTAACACCGAATTTAAATCTAATTCATATTTATGCAAGTCTCCACATGCATCTTCTTTTTAACAAAACTATACACAAAATGTTGAAAGTGCGGTCGTTTGACCTCTTGTTACAACGATGTGTTTGATGACTTTTATTCATGTGCATTCATTTCTTATCTTTTCTGATCAACACATGCTCTTCTTTTCTCTTTGTGGCTGCTAGCTAACTGTATGTCTTAATTGTATGAATACAAACTAAAAAGAATTAGGTTTTTATCCCACTAATTAATTAATTAAGAAAGATTTAAAAGTCAGTCAATTTCATTACATATTTTTATAGTGAATTATAGAAAAAACAACTTTATTTAAAATGAATATTATGCATATCATTGCAAGTTTTGGGAAAATTTTCAACAAAAATATAGAATATGTATATCATTGCTCAAATAAAATGATTAATGATAGATGCAAATAAAATTAAAACGAATATTATGCATTTTTATTGGCAATTAATGCAGTGGTTTATGATCGCAAAAGACTCATTGACATTGACGTGAGTAAAAGAAATATCCATGCATACTTTTTCTATTAAAAATGAGAGGGCATGTAGGCTTGCTTGGAAATTAAACTCGACGACGAGAAAGTATAGTCGTTAATTAATTTGTTTGTTTGTTTATTTCACTATTTTAAGTCATTGTTTTTCTTAAAGACAATCTTTTCTCTATCTTACTAAAATATCTACTAATAAAACATTGACTTGGCTAATTAAACATGTCAACAAGCTAGGTCATTTAAGTACCCAACAAAGTCAATGCGTAAAGCTGAGTCTCCTGTTTTAGAAGACAAACTTACTGACGGATACCTCTCATTTATATAAAAACCAGAAAATTAAATGAGGGTAAGATCGATTTCATGTTAAAGCAACAAGAGTATTGTAGTTATAATACTCCTTTTTTCTTTTTTAATTCAGTATTGCTGTGCTCTTTGAGCAAAGTAGGATGACTAAAAATTATCGTGTAAAATGTTCTCGCACATAGTAAAATTAAAATATAGACTTGAGCTATCGATCTTTAATTAAATTATAGAGTATTTGACAAAGGCTTGGACACTTAACTTAAAAAAAAAAAAAAAAAATTATGATGAATAGTCATTCAATCAATAATCTCAAAAATTCGGTCAGTAATCAAGATTACTTACTGAATTTTTCGGTCATGCATTATTTGACTAGTCGGTAATAAATTACTGAGTGAAATAGGGTTGGTCGTTTAAATTACTGACCGAATTACCTACCGAAACATAATTCGGTCGGTAATTTCTTAAATAAATAAATAAATTAATTAATTAGATTTTACTGATAAAAAATAATTCAGTCGGTAAACTCACTATATTTAAAAATATATATATATATATATAGGGCCACCATGTGTAATATCTAGAATTATTTTCGGAATAGTTCTAGAAGGTTTTCGAATTAAATTATGGGTTGGAATTGGATGATATTGAAAATAAGAGATTATGTGTTGGAAAATAGGTCACAATGTTTTAAAGTTAAGTTTCGTCACGTTGGAAAATGCATGATTTCAAGAACCAATTGTGCGATTCAAGTTTATATCATTATACGCGTAAAAATTTGTTATTTCGGCTATAAAAATAGCAAATGAACTTCGATTGAACTGATTCTCGAATAATTGGACTTTTTTCCGAGACGAACCACTTTCATGTTGAGTGCTTTTCAAAATTTACATCAGAAGAGCTTCCAAAATGTGAATTTTTATGAAACCCCATGGCAAGGACTTGACCGTAATTTCGCAGGGGTCGGATTATAATTTCCAAAAAAAATTTCTATAAATACCCTGAAGTTTCCCTTATTTTCCAAAATGACATAACTCCTTTTAGGCCTTCATTCGGCCCCCGTCCCAAACTGAACCAGTGATAGACCGATTCCCAACTTGATTTCTTATGAGTGGTAATTATATTACTATTTCTCACTCATTTAACTTAATATTTTGTATAGTTTCTCGAGTTTTGATGTGTTTTGCAGATAAATAAAGTATCGAGACTTAATGAAATCAACTCGGGGCGAAAATGATGAAATCCGGAGAAAAAAAATGGCGAAAATAGAAATTTACGATATGCGTCATGAAGTACAATCCTAAATTCCAATTTTGCACAAGCTTGGTATTTTGACCCTAAATTTTTCATCCGATATTCGATTGAGCCGATTCAAGTTCCAGATTAAAGAAGACACATAGATCTACAACTTTTAGAACAAAATAATTTCGAATTCTGAAGATATCATGACCGAAATTGATGAAACATCTGTAGGTGTGTTATGTGAAATTATTAAAGACATTTTCTAAGCAAATAATAATAATAATAATAAAATAATAATAATAATAATAATAATAATAATAATAATAATAATAATAATTATAATTGTGGACGCTGATTTCGGTCGAGGACCACAATCGAGAATGAATTGAGGGCCACAAGCGAACCTGCAAAATAAGAGTAGAATGAACGAGGAGGTTATTGCCCACCGTGTGGTGGAAGCCGTAGGCACTCCGACGCTCAAGTCAGCAAAGTATGAATAAGTCGAAAGTGAAAGGATTAAGGTCTTAGGATACCTCAATCTCTGTTTTATGGCCGTGAGGGCGGGATATTATGATTTCTTTGAAGATTGGGAGTATTGCTGTGTGTCTTCTCTTGTATCATGACTCTTCCCTTTTATAGGCCCTTCTGACGTGGGGTCATTTAAACCTCTTCTACCCGTTGGATGTATTAATGATTGAGTTTATGACTGTAATTGTTCATTTAATGGAGTTCATTACTGTTGGCGTTTTCTAAATCTAATTACTCATGAATCTGTTGGCTTCCTGAGCTGTTAAATCTGTGACGATGGGCCCTGGGTTGGTCTGGTCTCTCGGCCCGAAGATGGTTTCTTAATTTTTGATCTGACTGTGGGCCTTGAGGCTTTGGTTTCGTGATTGGCCCAAAGGTGGAATGACAATTATGCCCTTGGGCCTAAATTTGGCTCGTACAGTTTGTCACATACTCTCTACGTCTGGAAGTCCTAGACTTGGAGAGTACCTTTGTTTATGTCGAGCGAATCAAGACTCTGACAGTCATCTCGATGATCCTGGTGGAGGTTTAAAATTAGCCAATATCATGCTCCCTGGGGGAATCTGACTCCAATTACTCTGCTCAAGTCCTCCATTCATTGGGTGTCACTAGTTGTTTGACACATATGGTGGTTCTGGTTTCTTAATTTTTGATTTGTAGTAATATATAAACAAAGTAGAAATAATCCCATATAGAAAAAGAATAATATAATTTATTATCTTATATAGATAGATATTTTATATATAATGGAATAAATTATGTGTGACAAGTGGAATGCTTATGTGGTTGACATACGACGTATTTAGCACTGGTACATTTTTATTATTTGCAATTCTATTAGTAGTTAATTTTTCAGAAAGTTGCAACTCCGTAACAAATTGCAATTCTTCAAAATAACACAGTTAATTAGTGAAAAAGGTACTTTCAATGATTGTCTAATCTCTATAAATAGATACATGAATTTTGAAATTTATTAATTCTGAATTTCATTATTCTCTCATTCTTATTGACTAGAAATTCTTTTAAAAAAAAATATTCTAAAATTTGTTTTTCAAATTCTTCACCGTTTTCTTAGTGCAGATTCGTCTATGCTTATCTTATCCTGAAAATAATTCGCCATTATATCCCATAATCAAATCTCAAATATGAGTGGGCAGAGAAAATTTTAAGGAAAATGTATTGATACGATGTTTCAAGTCTCCAATTCCAGATATATAACAAGCAATGCCATCTAGATTACTAGATTAGCAGGAGTATTCGTAGGCTATTTAATACACACACGGCAAACAATTAAGACTATAAAAATGATAAACACATTCCCTATTTTAACGAAAATTTTTCCTCTCCTTTCACCGTAGCTACAATGAATCAATGTAGTTCATTGTAGCTACAGTGAGAGGAGGGAAAATTTTTCGACAAAATAGGGAGTATGTATACCATTACACAAATAAGATGAGTAATGATGCATGCAAATAAAATTAAAACGAATATGCATTTTTATCGGCAATTAAGGCAATGGTTTATGATCACAAAAGACTCATTGACATTGACGTGAGTAAAAGAAATATCCATGCATACTTTTCTATTAAAATTGAGAGGGGCATGTATGTAGGCTTGCATGGAAATTAAACTCGACGACGAGAAAGTCTAGTCGTTAATTTGTTTGTTAGTTTATTTCACTATTTTGAGTCATTATTTTTTTAAAGACAATCTTTTCTCTATCTTACTAAAATATCTACTTATAAAACAATGACTTTGCTAATTAAATATGTCAACAAGCTAGGTCATTTAAGTACCCAACAAAGTCAATGCGTAAAGCTGAGTCTCCTGTTTTAGAAGACAAACTTACTGACGGATACCTCTCATTTATATAAAAATCTGAAAAATGAGGGTAAGATCGATTTCATGTTAAAGCAACACGAGTATTGTAGTTATAATACTCCTGTGTTTTTTTAAAGTATGGCTGTGCCCTTTGAGCAAAGTAGGATGACTGTAAAAATTATCGATGTAAAAATGTTCTCGCACATAGTAAAATTAAAATATAGACTTGAGCTATTGATCTTTAATTAAATTATAGAGTATTTGACAAAGGCTTTGATACTTAAATTTAAAAAAAAAAAAAAATTATGATGAATAGTTATTATATAATAATTTAAATGTATGTGATTCTTAATTGTATATTAGTATTAAAGTACGTGTAATAAAAAAATTATGATAAGTTAAGCAAATCTTGATACTGAATCATTATAAGAAAATTTGAAATTACCGACCGAATATTCAATCAATAATCTCAAAAATTCGGTCAGAAATAAAGATTACTTACTTAAGCCGACAAAATTTTTCAACTCGCCGGTAATAAATTACTGAGTGAAATAGGGTTGGTCGTTAAAATTACTGACGGAATTACCAATCGAAACGTAATTCGGTCGGTAATTTCTTAAATTAATTAATTAATTAGATTTTACTGACGAAAAATAATTCAGTCGATAAACTCACTATAATTAAAAAAAAATATGGGGCCACCATGTGTAATATCTAGAATTGTTTTCGAAATAGTTCTAGAAAGTTTCTGAATTAAATTTTGGGTTTTGGAATTGGATGATATTTGAAAATAAGAGATTATGTGTTGGAAAATAGGTCACAATATTTTAAAGTGAAGTTTCGTCACGTTGGAAAACGCATGATTACGAGAACCGGTTACGCGATTCATGTTTATATCGTTATACGCGTAAAAATTTGTTGTTCGGCTATAAAAATAGCAAATGAACATCGATTGAGCTGATTCTTGAACAATTGGACTTTTTTCCGATACGAACCACATTCATGTTGATTGCTTTTCAAAATTTACATCATAAGGGCTTCCAAAATGTGAATTTTTGTGAAACCCCATGGCATGGACTTGACCGTAATTTTAAGGGGGTCGGATTATAATTTCCATAAAAAATTCTATAAATACCTTGAAGTTTCCCTTATTTTCCAAAATGACATAACTCTTTTTGGGCCTTCATTCGGCCCCTGTCTCCAAACTGAACCAGCGATTGACTGATCACGCCAGTAATCACCCGACCACGATAGGCCGTCGCGACGACACCAGGAGGATTGTCTGGTCACCCTGCGTCCAACGATGGCTCAGTAAACTCAATGCATTTAAAAAAATATGGGTCTTAATACCACCCTAAAGCGGACCCAGATAAAACCCACACAATCCACATTTAATTTTACAAATTGATACAAGTTGTGTCAATTGAACGTTTGACCTCACAGTTGAATGTGTAGAATAATTGTCGCAATCGGTGGACATATTTTTTATTATAATATGTAAATAATATGTGTGTGTGTGTGTGTTGTTTTGCTGACTGACTGATAATTCAGTCAGTAAAATGTATAAGTTACCAACATAAACTTAATTTGGTCGGTAAAAAGTCTAATTTTTTTTAATTAATATCATTTAAGCAACGAAATTATATTAGGTAGTTATTTATTAGCAATTATCGACCGAATATCAATCGTTAGTTGTTGGCGCCATTTTAAATTAATCTTTACTGACCGATTATCGGTCGATAATAATTCTATCGGTAATCCATCATAAAATATTTTTTTATCTTTTTCATCGATATTAGGTCGATAACTATAAGAATTTTCCGATCGAAAATATTCGATCGGTAATTTCATATTTTTTTTTGTAGTGAATTCCAATTGATAAAGTATGAACTGTGAACATCTGTGTATATACTCTAGGTATGTTAAAGCATCTACCTTTCCTTAATGGCTACAGAGGGAGGATGTGGTCATATTTATAAGGTATCATATTGGTAGTCAGACTATTTCTTTATAGGGATTGTATTCGGGATCCAGTCTCGATTGGATCTCGTCTCATCCCGAATCCTAAACTTAATGGATCAGAATCTCAATCAAGATTTGAGATTTTTTAGGTAAAAATTCGAAAATTGTGATATTTTTTCCTTCTCGAATCCCAACTTGATTTCTCATTATGAATGTCACACATGTCCACTTAGATAGGGTACAAGTGACATGGAGACGTGAAACAGATAGAGTTTCCCTTATAAAATGGACTAATCCTCTGAATTCAAATCCAATCTGAACAACATCATTATATATATAGGATCTTAATGATACAACTCAAAATGATCATCAATGATAATATGTAAATGTTGGGAAGCGGCCGTGAGTGCGCAGCGGAAAATTCAAAAAATTATGAGGCCGTTATCCCTGTGCCTAAGACCCATTTGTTTTTATTATTCTACAATCCTAGGCATGTTACTATATATTCTAAGCATAAAAAAAACTCATAAAACATGCAATGAACATAAACCTAAACATGCTAACTATCATAAGAACTCTAATTAAAATAAAGAAAGAAAAAGACTTACTTGAACCGAAGACTCCTCCAGTCCTCCCTCTAATCTACAAACTTTTCTCGAACTCAGCAAGCTCTTCCATGTTCCAAAGAGCCACCCAAGTGTGTGGCCTCCAAATATGCACACACCAAAACCAAAACTCAGCGGTAATACTATGCCTTAAGTGCACGAGTATTTTGCCCTTGGTGCTAGCCTAGGCAAATACCTCAAAACTTTTAACTCGAGGTTCCTCTAGTCAATAAGACTTAAGGATCCTCTAAATCAGTGGCTTAGTCTTAAACTTTAGAGTTGCTCACTTATATAAACCCAAGATATGAAAGGTTTTGGTGTGTAAAAATATGTGAAGAATTCTTTGGGTTTATATAGTGCTCCAAAGACAACAAAATTAATTAAGAATCTGATGTGGGATAAAAGCTAATTTAATCTTAGTCATTGGATCTTAATTTAATGGTTTAATGAGATTATAAAACCTTAATAAGAGTTTGGGCCGAATTGGAATTCAAAACAAATAATAAAAAAATTTATTATTCACATTATTATTCATGTTACTATTCACATTACTATTCTTTTTTTTTTATATTTATTTATTCCAATTCCCAAAGTGCCCCTATCGTCATTCACCAATCCCTAAGCCACTATGGAACCTCATAAATGATATGTTCAATAATTAAACACATTGAACCATTTATGAACAATTCCTACAGCAATCATATATGCTGTTAAATTTGTATTGTGCACTGTTAACCATTGATTTCGAATTTGTTGTATGTGACCTTTTGGATTCCCCTCAAGTTGGACATGAAATGAATCGTGATAATTTAATCGAACATAAATTATCCTCCGATCAGATGGTCGTTCGATTTCTATGACCAAGGTTGACATCTAGCAATATGCCAAGGCCCCCAAATGAGAAGGAAAGATATATACCCATTATGTATGTGATTTACATATGATACGGTCCCTCGCCTCACTGTACCCTACCGTTTGACCTAGGGTACGGAAAATATCTACCCATATAGTCAAAGATATGATGTTGATAGTGTCATGAATCGTGCTAACCCAAGAATCTCACATGATTCTTTCGCTGCGGCCACAGTCTCAAGCACTGATCACACATATCAACCCGCGAACTGGAATACTACTCATATAAGAAAATATTATCCGAGAGAGTGGCGATTCTCTGTTGTATCTTTACAAACTTTATGTGTTTCAACAAATGACCCAATCATACCCTTATAACTGGATCTTTTGAACCGGGGAATAAGAACGTCAAAGTTATTTGATCCACACATAAGATTGTAAAGACCTCAAGTCTAAGGACTAGTCATATAATCGATACATGAAAGTTCTCACAGACACATGGGATAAACACTCCATGTAAAAACTTTCAGCGATCAGTTCGATGGACACGAGCAACTCATGCATCCATGTGATACACCAAGCGGACGGATCTCCGCTAGTAGCCTATGAGATCAACTACCCCACTTAAGGGCGGATCATATCATCATGCTAGTCTCTCCGCTTTGTGAACGCCCAGATTATTCACAAAACTATGACTAGGAACATTTGAGAGTAATGATTCTCAAAAGGCATGGAAGCCATCATCTTATTACTCCAAGGGCTTTATTACAGTGTTTGATGATTCATATAATTTATGTAAGACACGTATAATAAAGATTGCCATTTTATTAATTAATGAAAAATATTACAAATATATGTACATATAGCCCATCCACAAGATGAGTATAGAGAATATCCCTAACAATCTCCCACTTGCACTATAGCCAACTTGTATGAATCTGGACACCATACTCTCGGGTGTGCCTATCATGCTTTTGTTAAGTCAGCCCTTTAGTCAGAGAATCTGCAAGATTATTTTCTGTGGGTATTTTCTCTATAATAACTTCTTGTCTCTCAACAATCTCCCTGATGAGATGAAATCCCCTGAATACATGCTTAGATTTCTGGTGGGACCTTGGTTCCTTGGATTGAACAATGGCACATGTGTCATCACAGTACATTATGACACCATTCTTTATCGCGGGAAGCACTTCCAGCTCCGTGATGAACTTCTTTATCCAGACTGCTTCTTTAGCTGCCTCAGATGCTACAATATACTCGGCTTCAGTGGTGGAGTCCGATGTAGTTGACTGCTTTGAGTTTTTCCAACTGACAGCTCTGTCATTCAAAGTAAACAAATATTCTGTTTGCGATCTGCTGTCACTCCTATCAGTCTGAAAGCTCGCATCACAGTAACCAATGACTTTCATCTCAAAATAATCTTCGTATGTCAAGAACACATCCTTAGTTCTTATCAGATACTTGAGGATTATTTTGACAGCTGCCCAGTGTTGCTCACCAGGATTTTCCTGGTACCTGCTCGTTATGCTAAGAGTATAAGAGACATCAGGTCTTGTACATAGCATGGCGTACATGATCGATCATATTGCTGAAGCATAAGGGATCCTCCTCATACACTCTCTATCTAAAGGAGCATGTGGTCATTGCTTCTTAGATAATTTGATTCCATGATAAGTAGGTAAATTACCTCTTCTGGAATCTTCCATTTTGAATCTTTTCAAAACTTTATCTATGTATGTAGAATGAGAAAATCCTAACAACCTCTTAGATCTATTACGGTAGATCTTAATGTCGAGGATGTAGACTGCTTCTCCCAAATCTTTCATGGAGAAATTCTGATATAACCATTGCTTGGTGGCTTGCATCATGGGAATATCATTCCCGATGATTAATATGTCATCAACATAGAATACAAGAAATACAACAGCACTCCCACTACTTTTCCTGTAAACACAAGGCTCGTCTACATTTGTTATGAAGTCAAATTCTTTGATTGTCTCATCAAATCATATATTCCAACTTCTGGAGGCTTGCTTGAGTCCATAAATGGATCAATTAAGCTTGCGTACTTTATTATGATCATCCTTAGATGCAAACCCCTCAGGTTGTGTCATATAGACTTCCTCTACGAGGTTCCCATTAAGGAAAGATGTTTTGACATCCATCTGCCAAATCTCATAATCAAAGTGTGCAGCTAGTGCCAGTAAAATTCGAATGGACTTTATCATTGCAACAGGCGAGAAGGTTTCATCATAGTCAATTCCTTAGATTTTTCTATAACCTTTCGCCACCAACCTAGCCTTATAGGTTTGGATGTTGCCTTCTGCATCAGTTTTACGCATGTAAATCCACTTACAGCCTATGTGTTTTATCCCTTCAAATGCATCCACCAAGTCCTAGACTTGATTCTGATACATAGAGTCTATTTCGGATTTCATGGCCTCAAGCCAATTGACTGAATCAATTCACGTATTGCTTCATCATAACTGGTGGGATCGTCATTATCAATGAACTGATCATGTTCCTCATCAATATGGAAACCATATCTTTCAGGCTCATGTCTTTTCCTACCAGACCTTCTAAGTTCATAACCTTGTGGTTGTTCCGTCGCTGCCCTTTTGAGGGGCCTGGGGTTTAGTTCTATGTTAGTTTGTTCTTCTCGTACCTTATCAAGGTTAATTCTACTCCTACTATATTTCTTGAGAAGGAATTCATTCTCTAGAAATTTAGTATTTCGTGAGACAAATGTTCTTTGTTCATTTGGGATGTAGAACATGTATGCTCTTGAGTTCAATGCATATCCTACAAAATTACATTTAACTGCTCTATCATCCAATTTGTTAGTTTGTGTGAGCTTAACATATGCGTCACATCCCCAAACTATTAGATAACTAAGACTAGGACGTTTCCCGAACCATAACTCATATGATGTTTGACTAACAGTCTTGAAAGGAACTTGGTTTAGTAGTAGTGTTACAGTTTCTAAAGCAAGACCCCAAAATGAAAGAGGTAGATCCGTGTCTGGCATCATTGATCGGACCATATCTAATAATGTCTTATTTCTCCTTTCGGAGACCCCATTATGTTGTGGAGTTCCCGGAGGAGTCCACTGGGAAACAATGCCATTTTTTCTCAAGTAATCTTGAAATTCATCGCTTAAGTATTCACCACCTCGGTCAGATCTTAGTGACTTAATACTTTTATTAAGCTGGTTTTCTACTTCAGCTTTGAAGTCTTTGAATTTCTCAAAGGCTTCAGATTTGTACCGCATAAGGTACACATACCCATATCGCGAGTGATCATCGATAAAGGCAATGAAGTAAGAGAATCCACCTCTAGCGGTGACTGACATTGGTTTGCATACATCAGAGTGTATGGGTTCTAATATCTCCGCTGCACGTTGTCCTTTACCTTTGAAGGGTAATTTGGTCATTTACCAAGTAAACAAGACTCACAATTTCCATAAGGTTCATATTTGAAGGGTCTGAAATACCCATCCTTATGTAGCTTAGTTAATCTTGTTTCATCGATATGACCTAAGCGACTGTGCCATAGAAGTGATTCATTGGGTGTGATGTCAAGACGGAAGTATCACTCTAGTCATAGTTGAGATGATGGTCACGTAGGATACATAACTGGTTCTCTTATGTACTGCAGTCATCGGGATAAAATGACTAGGTCATGTTTATCTGATATAGAGACTAGTTACCAGAGATCTTATATGTGCTTCGTACGAGGCAGACACAATTCCAGCCCCAGGCCTAGCATGTGACATCTGATACTGGATCGAAATACGCAATACTAAGTAT
>SKCR01028225.1:0-46481 GCA_019454045.1 Zanthoxylum bungeanum
TGACAAAACACAATCTCTGAGCTCAGAAATCATAAGATAATAAAGAACAACAACCATCAATTGTATTAAACATTAAAAAGGTACTTTAAGAATAAAAAACATAAACATATAAATTCAAATACAAGAGTTCATCCTTAGCTTTGCCTAGGGGATTAGTTCTCCATGCGGAATAGAGATACAACCTTGATAGATCGGAGAGACGTCATGATTTACTTGAAGTTCTTCGTTCTCCTCTCTTGATTTTGTGTTTGTGGCTCTTTGATGTGTGTTTCTCTCTTGTTTCTCTCTTATTTTCTCCTCCCTTTAGGGTTTGGACGAAGTTGGGTTTATATAGAAAAGCCTCGGAGTCATAATACGCATCAAAGACGGCTAAATCAGGGTTTTAGGTTGTTCCAGGGTGCCGCGGCGCCCAACTCTCGGCCACCTTGGCTGGACATTGTTTCTGGGGCGCGTCGCGACGCCCAAGGTTGGCGCGTCGCAACTCGTGGCAGGGGGAAGAATTCTGGTTTCGTTCTTTCTTCATTTCCGCTCTTCCCGCGTGCTTCTAATGCGTCCGTAAGGTCCCGAAACATGTGTAAATTGCTCCAATCTTCATGTTAAATTGCTTCCTAATAACAAAGCACAAAATGAACTCTAATTATGATTAAATAATGATAATTAAGCCGAGTTAGCGATGTTCACAGCTTGATTCCTAGGTAAGCCAACTCAATGATTTCGTTTAAAAATTGGGATCTGATGGGTCAAACCAACCTAGATATCTCAATTATGCTATGTAATTGCTTTTCTGTGCTCAGTATAGTATGATTTTTTTCTTTCTTTTCTTGTATTTTTTTTTCTTTTTGAATTTTTCTTTTCTTTATTTTCTTTTTTTAACACACCTACCCTTTAAGGTAGCATTTCTCCTCATGGTGGTCCTAATACTCGCCCATGGGTAACTTCACGCTTATCGGTAATATGTGGTTTAATTTCATTCTTTAGAGACTTTTTCTTTTTTATTTTTAACCATATCATACATCATAACACTAGCACATCAGGATAGACATATAAGCAAACGGTCATTCATCGACATGTAATTTTTTTCAACTAGTCACTTTGCCAACTACATAGGATTTCACTACTAAAACCTAGATCAATTACTCAATGCATCAGATAAAAGTACATTTTGAACTTATCGTTTCTAAGATTTCACCCTAAAACAAACAATATCATCAATGTACTTATGTTTTAATATTAAGGACTAAAAACAAACAAAACAAAATAATATTTTTTAACATATAACAGGTATTATCATGCGCATGCATACACCCCCACACTTAAAACTTGCATTGTCCTCAATGTAAGATAAATATAAGGAAAAATGATTAAGGAACAACACTACTAGACGCGGAGTTGATCAGGTTCCTGCTGGTAAGACTGTAGTTGTGTGGCTGTGTAGGTTGTGCTAAAACCTGGATAAACACTTATGCAAACAATAAAAATAAAACATGCAATTAGCATAAAATAAAATAAAATTAAAGTAAAGAAAATAAATAAAATAAAATAATAAATACAAATGCAAGAGTTTCTGTTGGAGATTCTAAGGGTCCCAAGGATCATAAATCAAGCATGAACATGTGTGAATACATTCGAGGGAGTTGCGGAATACTCACATCGATCGGTTGAGTGACGCTTTGACGAACAAAAATTCTATTTTTGCTAACTGGTTTGTGCGGCAGTGGGCTGCATTTTGCTCACTGGTTTCGGCCTTGGGAGGTCATCTTCCAAGCTCCAAGCTTTGCGAAACAACTCACGGCTCATGGGTGGAATTCCCTATCACCTTCGTATGTCTCTCGGAGTGCTAGCTCTTATGATTTTTGCCACAAAAATCAAACACTTGCTTCCCTCATTCCTTCAAACTCTCGGCAGTTCACTGCATTGTAAGAAGAAGAAAATGAGCCCTTGTGGGGGTGAGAGAGAAGAGAAATTAGAGAGAGAGAAGAGTTGTGAGAGTTGTTAATAAACTGATTTCCAAAATGAAATAAATACATATACCAAAATTTGTGTAATGGCTTTCCAAAAGTCAACACAAATTTGGCTCCAAAATAGCATTAAATGCTATCAACCACTCACATCACTATTTGCATCAATCAATCAATCAATGTGACAAGTTGTCACATCAGTCAAAGTGACTAATGATTTGACGCTTGATACGACTAGCGATTTGACGCTCGATTTGACTTGCGTGCCACACTCGAATTCGAAATGCGAATGCGCTGGCAAATAATCCAGGGCTCGGGTTCGCTAATTCTAAATTAACGAATTTTCCGTTGCGTTGTAATTAAATGATTACGCCTAGCGAAGTCACTATTCACGTCGCTAACGAATTTATTCTAAATTAATTCGTTCGCCGGAATTAAAATCTAATTTTCATTCCGCGTCGAAATCCAATTTCGTTTAATATATCAAATATATTAATTTGTCGATTAATTCCAAATTAATCGTTATCTCTCTTTAAATGATATTTTATCCCAGATAAAATATCTCCGCAATTAATCCCATATTAATTTTCTCTCTCATCTAATTAATCCCAGATTAATTAAAAGTGCGAGTCATACGTCATCGGTGAATCTTTGGGAAGCGACCCATGAGATCCCCGGATATGTTGGCAGTAAAGTCGATCATCGGACTATCCGAACACGTAAGTACCTCGTACTACGTTTTACCGATTTAAAATACAAGGTTGGCCTCTAGCAAAGCGCCATGCCTACCCAATTCTCCGGAAATATCCTTACAGGAATAAATGATCTATATCAGGCGTAGTATACGTAGTATTGCGTATTTTGTCCAGTATCGGATGATCACATGCGAGGCCTGGGGCTGGTACAGTGTCTGCCCCATACGAAGCATATATCAGATAACAAGCAACTAGTCTCTTTAATATCGGATAATCATGACCAAGTCATATTATCCCGACGGTTGCAACCTTATTTAGAGAACCAGTTCTGTATCCCTGCGCGATCATCAACTCCATATGACTGGAGTGACACTTCCGTCTTGACATCACACCCAACACACTACGATTCTCAATATACCTAGCATTGGCGTACACAGAACCGGTTAAAGCCCTGGACGATCGCAACCAAAGTATATTGATTGTCGCAAGTATTAGCGGTGCAAGTCTCAGGTTAAGACCAAATACACCTACCCTGATTTCAGATTTCCATAGACACATAGTCATACTACCAATGGAATTCCAAGAGGGTCTTATCCAGAGCGAAGCTGTTTCCCGTACCATCGGTGAAACACAACCTCCTATTACACTTGCATGAGTATCCTATACCCAAATATATTAGAACTATGCTGTTGTGCCCTCACAACGCGCACAAGTGTAATACTAGTCTTTTACGCATTCATCGATGTCCAATCTCGATAATGCTCTGACTAGGGATATTTAATGATTTATCCTTCGTGGATTGATACTGTCTCATATCATTCTCAATCCAGGAACAAATCACAGGGACCTCCTATCATTTATATATCTAGGTGATCTAATCACAAATGATAAGAGTGCAATCTCCTTTGTCACATAGTTAATTTGTACAACAACACCATGATCTGTACAAATAGTGACGCTATGGGTCATAATTGTCCAACAATCTCCCACTTGGCCTATAGCCAGTCACTCGAGTGTCTTACACCCGAACTATGTACGGTTGGCTCAAACTGCTGAGAAAAACTTTCGTCAGCGGATTTGCGTGATTATTATCTGATGCGATTTATTCGATCATCACATCGCCACGATGTATGATCCAAACGAATTAGATGAATATCGAAATATGTATCTGGATCATTGATGAGACCATTAATTCTTTAGCCTGTGCTCAAGCCTAGCTCAGCTGCTAACAGAACTATATCTAATCTAATTAGATTTGTTATCGACCCAAATGGCTTCTATTACCGCTTCAGCTGCAGCAATAACCCGCATTTGTTGTTTATACGGTAACAGTATCTTACTTGGAAGATTTCCAGCTCACTATTCCGTTATTCAAACTGTATAGTACCGTTTGCGACTTTTAGTCGTCTAGTCGGTTTTGCAAACTTGCAGCAGTGATCCCAGTCACTTCAAGTTCTCATTCTCCATAGATTAAGACAACATCCTTAGATCTCTAAGATACTAACGGATATTCTTAACATCAATCCAGTGACTATCACTTGGATTGGCCCGATTGTGAATCCATATGCTCAAAGCGTATGAGACACCAGGTCACGTACATTTTTCAATGTACGATTTCTCGGAGAGTTTCAACATCTTTAAATCTTTCCCAGATGATCTTTATTCCTTGAACAAAGGTTGTTTCTCCCAAGAATTCCACGGAGAATTTTCTCGAAAGCCAAGCTTTCACCGATATTTTTATGGGAATATCATTTCCAATAAAATGACATATTATTATTATTTTATAGGACAGCCACTGTCAGTGCGCTCCCACTAACCCTCTTATATACACAAGAATCATTTTCGTTTTGAATTAAATCATAAACTATTATGATTACATCAAAACGATAATTCCAAGAACCTATGCTTGCTTCAATCCAAACATGGATCGAATAACCTGCAAACCTTGTTTGCTAGTTATGGTACGACAAAACCGACATGATGTTGTAAACATCCTCCAAAAAGTTTCCTTTTCAGGAAAGCGATTTTCCCGTTCAGCTGACATATTTCACTAATGAAACATGCAGCATTAACAAGCATTATCCAAATGGATTTAGCGTGGCAACAGGTAAAAGGTTGAATCGTAATCAACACAATGTTGATAACGATACATTTCCGCTAAAAGCCTAGCTTTATACGTTGGTATGTTGCCATCCATGTATGTCTTCCTTGAAGACTTATAGTACCAATAAGCACAATGCCTTGCGGTACATCAACTAGTATCCAAACTTGTTGATATACATGGAATCCATTTCGGATTCATGACACTTTGCAATGATTAGGGAGTCGATACCTGGTATCACTTTCTCATACGTAGTCAGTTGGTATTCCTCAATAAGATAGACATCTTTATGAGGTGAGATCAGAAACCCATACCCCAGGATGTTTTCTGACTCTCTCCGACATACGTGGTTCTTGTGTATTCGAAGATTATGGTATAGTTTCATCCTTGATGAACTATTTGTGTTCCATTAAGGAATAGGTGCCTGGAACAATATCACTCCGATTTTCATCGAGTTTTACTATCCTCCCACTTACCACTGCATATCAGAATTCCTCTCAGGAAAACCGCATGGTGAGCAACAATCTAATATTTCTCTTGTGAGTTGTATAAGTACTATACTTTGGTATCCCTAGGATAACCTACAATTGGCACTTATCCAATTTGGGTTTTAGTTTGGTATCATCCAAACATATGCCTAGCATTCCCAAATTATCAGGAATGAGAAACCCGGTTTCTTTCCCGTTCATATCTAATATGAAATCTGTCAAACAAATTTTTATGGAACCTTATTCTAAATAAGTTCTTGCACTGTTTAAAGCTTATCCGTTGATGGAAATGGTAGCTCAGAGTGACTCATGATTAACCTTATTATGTCCAACAAAATTCGGTTATTCGGTTCGGACACACCGTCATAATGACGTGTTCCGGGAGGAGTCCTTATTTGAAAGAATACTATAATCTTCCAAGTATATGAGAAACTTATTGCCTAAGTATTTTCCATTACGGTCTTACCGTGACAGTTTAATACTTTAGCCGATCTGTTTGTCTATTTCGTGTCGAAACTGTAAAAGTTTCCGATTTATGTTCTTCAAAAGAAACACATAACCATAACGCAATGCCACATCCGTAAAGGTCACGAAATATTCATATTCACATCTAGCCTAGCTAGACATGGGCCCACTTGCTTCACTATGAACTAGGGCTTACAGGTCGGTGGCATTTACACTTTAACCAAGTAAATATTGTTTTAGGCACTTTGCCCAATAAACTAGATTCGTAGACTTTATTTGATTAGAATCAAATTAGTCCGAGTACCCACTCTTCGAAAGTGTGGATATACGAGTCTTGTTGATTGTGTCCCAGACAACAATGCCACAATTAGTTTCTTCTGATCAAATCAGTTTGAGCTGTTTGTTTGTCATGTTATATATTTGAGATTATTTATATTCAAAATATAAACTCTGTTATTCACATCTAATGTGTTTATCTCAATATCATATTTATATAATAAAACACTTTAGTGTTCTAGAATATAAAGGTTCACCCGCAGCGGGTTAAACACTGATATAAAGATAATGTATCTAGTCAAACTAGTTACATTATAACAGTTTTCTATTTTAGGTACACACCCGAAGGGTAGTTCCTAAACTTAGGTATCTACGGTTAAAACGGCGATTTTCATCCCGTTTCCAATCCGCAGTAAATCTCAATTGAGGTCACTATCTTGTTTATAACAGATTCTGAACATCAATATATATATCACACTAAGTATTTAAAATCCATTTTAATACTAGTAGTGAATATATTTATGACAAACATATTTGAAGTTAGAGCCTTGCTCGTCTTCAATTCCTTCATGCCTGTTTTATCCAAACGGCAGTCACACTTCCACGATCCTGTTTGCCACATTAAGACAGATATTTTGGGATATGTCCTTTATCTTCCTAGAAGATGATAATGATTTTTCCTTTGCCCTTTTTCACATTCCAGAAGCCTTTGGCCAAGCCTAGGCCTTCTAGAATATCGAAGTAAGGTGCGCCTTGCGCTACTTGCCTAATTGCAAAGTTTGACTTTATCTCCTAGAGATAGTCATTAACTCTCTAAGAATTTACTATTGAATATTAGTACTTCTAAAATCTAAGTATAGATTTATGAAGATCCTTCAATTTCATTATCATACTTTAAGGATCTAATCCTTAGTTCTGATTCAGAAATTAAGGAGTCTACTGTGACAAGCTTAATGGATTAAGTACTAAAGTTATCGTCACATAATCTTCCAAAGATTATGCTCTACTATTTGCTTAACTCCGGGCTTAGCATAATATGTTATTTTATCCAATAAAGTAACTTATTATTAGTTTCCAGGACCATCCTGAAACTTTATTCCCAATTTGAAAATTAAGCCATTTAAATACATTTTCCCTAGGATTCTGTTTTAAATGCCAATCTTTCAATTTTATCTTGATTCTAATAGTCCAACTATTTAATCAACGATTTGGTACTATTTATTATAATGATTACAATAGTCTAACTATTTAATCAACTATAATTTAATAGATTAAAATCAATTATATTGATTACTATAATCCAATTATAAAATCAACTATAAATGAATTTGTTGAATATAATCCAACTATAAATTAAAACAACATTTAAATATTAGTCCAACTAACATTTAATTTATAACGACGAATGATATTTATTTGAGCGCGTATGGCAAGTAATTAAATGAATATTGCGAATTCAATTTGCCTCCCACTATTTTTCGGCGAGCCTCTAACCTTCTGTCGAGAACTCGGGAAACCGCGTTTCCTAGTGGGCTAGAACTCCCGTTAAATATCACACAATCTTGACTTTGGCCAACAATTGTATGATAATTAACTAGGTAGATCTCTAAGATCAATTGGATCCAATCCAATTCCTAGATCCGGTAGGGGGACATCCAAGTCCGAAACATATATCTTTATATGCCAATACATCCAATGTATTACCTAACCTTTTTCCTCTGAATCAACTAAGCCTTGGCTTTGGCACAACAAACTTAGTGATCCCAGTTAAGCGCGACCCATTGACCATGGAAAGCTTCGTAATCAATGTCGATGGACAAGAAGTGGTTTTGACTTTGGCCAACAAACCACAACTGGACAAGACAATGACATGTAACAAAGCCTTCGTGATTCAAACATATCCTCGACGGACAAAGGCCTTGAATTTGGCCAACAAGCCAATGCCAGTCTCGGATCTTGAGTGAGAATCACTCAATGGAAGGAAAGACGCTTAATATTTTGCGAGGGTTTTTTCGAGTGCAAATTGGCAACCAATTTATTATCTTTGTTAAGGTCTCATCATCATACACCCTTAAACATGCATTCTAAACACATAATAAAGCACATATGAATAAAATAATAATGATATGCAGATGGATACTTTACACATTGATCCTAGATCAAATCTCTCCATTTCTCTCTCCCGCTAGCACAAATATTTCTTCTACCCGTTACACTACACTTCTAAAGAAATCTCATTTACATTGAGGGGAATAGGTGAGAAGAGAATACAAAGAATAAGGAGGTGATAAGGCTGGACACGCAGGTCCAATTAATAAATCAAATTTATTACAACAGTTTCTAAATTTTCCCCACCCATCTAATATCCATCCGATATACATTATTCATGCATCGCAACCATGTATTCACACAAGCATGTTATCAATCAATCTAATCAAATTAATTAATCTGATAATTAGTGATCATCCAATGTTCAAACAATGATTTGATTTTGCTCGAGTCAAACTCGTTTTTACGAATAAGTACTCAAAGTACGAATTCTCGAATTAAATTAAACTACATAATTAAATCCAATTTAATATGCATTCAATTCTAATTCGCTATTTAATTCCAAATTAAATATCACACTTTATTAATAACCTTTTACGACTTAAATTCCAAATTTAATCGTTACGGGTCTCAAAGCCCGTTTAACGTCCAACGTTAATTTAATTAAAGTCCAATGGGCTTTTAATTAATTTCTTAAGGCGTGGACTTTTGGTCAACTCGGGTCAAACCAAATAACCAAAATCCAATCCGGGAGTTACCCCATAAGCCTAGAAATCAATCTTGGCCCATTAGGCCCAATTAAACTTTAAAGGTCCATTAAGTCGCATTTGGGCTTTATGGATGCGGTTTTGGGCCCAATTGGATCCAATCCAATTTGCCTTAACCTAACTTTGTACAACTAAGCCCATTTAGCCCATTTACAACATAACAAGCCCAATCCAATTTAAGGCCCAATTAACTAAATTACTAAAATCCAATTTTACAATTTAATTAATCAAAGTGCATTACACAATTAATTATCCAATTAAAATTTCTAGAACATCAATTAGCACTAATTAATCATGCCATTAACATTAAAACATGTCCAACACATTTTAACAAAAATCAAACCCAATTACATGCTCTTATGCTATCGGCAATTTGGGGAATTTTGTCCGATTCGGTTTCAATCCAATTAAATTCCACAATCGACATTAAATCATATTCCCGAATGATTTCCAACACATCCAATGATCAAAAATAAAAAATTACAAGACAATATAGGGCTCAACATATTCGGCCAACTCAACAAAATTGGGGAAAAATATTCCAAACATATTTTATACAAATTGATCCAATCAATCCTCAATTAAAACATATTTAAGCATACTAATTAATCCAATTTCATTAATCATGTTCAAAATCAAGTTTGCCCAATTTTAAGCCATAAACAATTTTCATGCTTCTCACCATGCTCTGATACCATTGTTGGAGATTCTAAGGGTCCCAAGGATCATAAATCAAGCATGAACATGTGTGAATACATTCGAGGGAGTTGCAGAATACTCACATCGATCGGTTGAGCGACTCTTTGACGAACAAAAATTCTGTTTTTGCTCACTGGTTTGTGCGGCAGTGGGCTGCATTTTGCTCACTGGTTTCGGCCTTGGGAGGTCATCTTCCAAGCTCCAAGCTTTGCGAAACGACTCCCGGCTCATGGGTGGACTTCCCTATCACCTTCGCATGTCTCTCGGAGTGCTAGCTCTTATGATTTTTGCCACAAAAATCAAACACTTGCTTCCCTCATTCCTTCAAACTCTCGGCAGTTCACTGCCTTGTAAGAGGAAGAAAATGAGCCCTTGTGGGCGTGAGAGAGAAGAGAAATTAGAGCGAGAGAAGAGTTGTGAGAGTTGTTAATAAACTGATTTCAAAAATCAATAAATACATATACCAAAATTTGTGTAATGGCTTTCCAAAAGTCAATACAAATTTGGCTCCAAAATAGCATTAAATGCTATCAACCACTCACATCACTATTTGCATCAATCAATCAATCAATGTGACAAGTTGTCACATCACTCAAAGTGACTAATGATTTGACGCTTGATACGACTAGCGATTTGACGCTCGATTTGACTTGCGTGCCGCACTCGAATTCGAAATGCGAATGCGCTGGCAAATAATCCCGGGCTCGGGTTCGCTAATTCCAAATTAACGAATTTTCCGTTCCGTCGTAATTAAATGATTACGCCTAGCGAAGTCACTATTTAGGTCGCTAACGAATTAATTCTAAATTAATTCGTTCGCCCGAATTAAAATCTAATTTTAATTCCGTGTCGAAATCCAATTTCGTTTAATATATCAAATATATTAATTTGTCGATTAATTCCAAATTAATCGTTATCTCTTTTAAATGATATTTTATCCCAGATAAAATATCTCCGCAATTAATCACAGATTAATTTTCTCTCTCATCTAATTAATCCCAGATTAATTAAAAGTACGAGTCATACGTCATCGGTGAATCTTTGGGAAGCGACCCATGAGATCCCCGGATATGTTGGCAGTAAAGTCGATCATCGGACTATCCGAACACGTAAGTACCTCGTACTATGTTTTACCGATTTAAAAGACAAGGTTGGCCTATAGCAAAGCGCCATGCCTACCCAATTCTCCGGAAATATCCTTACAGGAATAAATGATCTATATCAGGCGTAGTATACGTAGTATTGCGTATTTCTGTCCAGTATCGGATGATCACATGCGAGGCCTGGGGCTGGTACAGTGTCTGCCCCGTACGAAGCATATATCGGATAACAAGCAACTAGTCTCTTTAATATCGGATAATCATGACCAAGTCATATTATCCCGACGGTTGCAACCTTATTTAGAGAACCAATCTGTATCCCAGCGCGATCATCAACTCCATATGACTGGAGTGACACTTCCGTCTTGACATCACACCCAACACACTACGATTCTCAATATACCCAGCATTGGTGTACACAGAACCGGTTAAAGCCCTGGACGACCGCAACCAAAGTATATTGATTGTCGCAAGTATTAGCGGTGCAAGTCTCAGGTTAAGACCAAATACACCTACCCTGATTTCGGATTTCCATAGACACATAGTCATACTACCAATGGAATTCCAAGGGGGTCTTATCCAGAGCGAAGCTGTTTCCCGTACCATCGGTGAAACACAACCTCCTATTACACTTGCATGAGTATCATATACCCAAATATATTAGAACTATGCTGTTGTGCCCTCACAACGCGCACAAGTGTAATACTAGTCTTTTACGCATTCATCGATGTCCAATCTCGATAATGCTCTGACTAGGGATATTTAATGATTTATCCTTCGTGGATTGATACTGTCTCATATCATTCTCAATCCAGGAACAAATCACATGGACCTCTTATCATTTATATATTTAGGTGATCTAATCACAAATGATAAGAGTGTAATCTCCTTTGTCACATAGTTAATTTGTACAACAACACCATGATCTGTACAAATAGTGGCTTCCATCTAGCGAACTGATGAAGGCATGAGAGAGAATGCTTGTCTAGCTGTGGTAGTTTATCCATTGATCCCCCAGGGTCTGGTGGCTGAAATTTGGTACTGCACATAAGGAAAATTTGATTCAACCTCCCTTTTAAACTCCCATGTATCTTTTTTAATTGAGCCGTAATTTTTCTTTTCCTTATTTTTCGGTTCTTTGGGACCATTTTCAGTTCAAGAGGGTTCGATTCATGTTTTAAAGAAGCTGATTCTGGAAGGACTGTTTCTAGCATATAAGAGTAATGGCACTCGTCATCACCCTGTGGTTGTTTTTCAACATGAAAAATATTAAGTGCTTGAGGAAAAAGAACTCTAACTTGGAAATGTGGCACTTGTTCTTCCTGAGATGTGTTAGCACTATTATCCTTAGGGTTCTTTATAGTGTTGGAAGTGTTTTGCACGCCTATATCCTTACCACTCCTAGTGAATATAGCATTGACATCTTTTACATTGGCTGTCTCATGATCATTTTGTGCCATGTGTTGCCCTTGTGGATTTGGTTAAGCCTGATATGAAAATTTTCCTTGTTCATGCACACTCATGACATTATTTAACTTAGAGATATGACTTTTAATCTCCCTATGATCGTCAGCTACCTGAGCTATCAACGAATCAAACCTTTGGTTGGTTTTACTTTGGGTCTCCACAAATGCTTTATGGGCCTCTATGAATGCTTGCATGGTATCCTCTAAAGAAGTCCTAGAAAAGGCAGATGTGTGATACTGGGGAGCACTATAACCTCTAGGTGGTGGTGTCTGACTAGGCTGATGAGACTCATGTCTCCAACTAAGATTGGGATGGTTCCGCCAACTAGGGTTATAGGTATCTGGATATGGTGTATAAGGCTTCTGGTATGTCCCTAATGCATTACATTGTTCTTCATATGTCCATTTCATCTCACCATATACCGGACACTCTTGGGGTTCTAGGTGGGCGATTGAATGCATGGTCTTGCTATCTCTGGCTTGTAAGGCTCATATCTGTCTAGTTAATAACTTAACTTGTGCCCTAAGACTATCTTCTTCCCTACAATGATATACCTCTACTAGAAGGAGTATGGTATGTTTTATCCGTGTTATCTATAGCATTAGGTCCAGTCCAAGTATGGGATTTTTCAGCCAGGTCATCTAAGTACTAAAATGACTCATCAAGGTCCTTCCGTATAAACTCACCATTGCTTATTTCTAAAATGACTCATAGAAATAGCTCACTACGCGCCAACTCTCATATCTTTGGTGAAGAAAACTCGCTAACATCTCCTTATACCTCTCCCATGTTTGATAAAAGGTCTCACTGTCTCTCTGGGAGAAGGTAAAGATCTATCTTTTCAAGGCATTCATCTTATGATGTGGGAAGTATTTATTAAAGAACGTCTGTGTCATCTCACCCCATGTTCATATTGACCTAGGTCTTAAATAATACAACCATCTCTTATCTCTATCCTTATGGCCAAATGGGAAGAACTTAAGTCTAATTGTGTCAGTGGTTCCAAACCGGTCATGGAAGGTTGCTACTACCTCTTCAAACTCTCTAATGTGCACATAAGGATTTCCGTTCTCTAAACCGTGAAAAGTTAGGAGATACTGTATCATCTCAGGTTTAAAATCTATTTGTGGTGCATTAGGAGGAAACAATATGCACGAAGGTGTAGCTGTGCGAGTTGGGTGGAGGTACTCTTCAAGAGTCCTCATGGGTGGTCTCTCGTATTCACTCATATTATGTGCGCTAGACTCGGATGGTGTAGCAAAAAGATTTTCAAATATGTGTTCTGAATCTGAACTTGAATCTTCCCGTTCTATTCTAGAAAATCTACCCAACCGATCCCTAAGTTTAGGCATGCAATTAAACTCAAGTAAAACAAGAAACAAAAATAAACAAAAATAAATAAATAAATAAAAAGAGTAAATTAAAAATTAAAATCTAACAAAACTAAAATTAAAATAAAATAAATAAGCTAATAATAATAAAATAAATAATAACTAAAAATAATTAAAAAATAAGATGGAACGAAGTTACCGCTTGTTTGACCAAGCAAACCTGCTCCTTTTGCTTGTAAACTGTCTCCCCAGCAACAGCGCCAAATTTTGTTTATGCCCAAAAGGATACTTGCAGTTATCGCAGTATAGTTGGGGTGTCGATTCCTCAAAGAGATGGTAACAAGAACTAATTTACTCAAACAAAAACATTAGCAATAACTTAAAAGAAAGAGATAGATTGATTAGTAAAATAAGATAAGAAATTTAGATAAATTCTTAGGACTATCAGTAGAGATGAGTAAATAATTATAATGGGAAACTATCTAAAAAATATAATGGAACTACGCGAGCTTTGATTCCTTTCACCCCAAGAGGATACGTAGGCAACTTAAGTTTTTAAAATTTTAAGTTCAAGCTCTTTTATTTTATTTTTAATTTAAGTTTTTAATTTAATATAATATAATTTCAAATTAATAAATTTAAAATCCCATTATTATTTAAAAAAATTAAAAAATTTTAATTAATTAAAAAAATATCTGATTCCTGGTTCCTCAAACGTGGAACCTGGAACCAAACGGTTCGGTTCCGGTTCAGAATCGGACCGAACCGGTGGCCAAGTCTAGATGTTATTATCCTGAAAAAAATTATGGTATTTATGGCTGAAATTTAAAGTGTAACACTGAAGATTGAATGCCTAAGATGTTCTATTGAGAAAGTGATTAAGGAAATTCTGTCACCAATGTGATAAGAGCCTAAATGGACAATGATTTAAGTGGTTACACCGGACACCCCACGTTCTCTGGGAATTTTCCTTTGTTTACCTATCATAAGAAATTTTAGTCCCAAATTCAAGGACTTGTATTTTTTGGTATTACTATCCAAAATAATAACAAGTAGATTTTTAGTGTAGCATATAAACATGATCATAAAGTGTATCTTTGTGTGATTTGTCTTGTGTACATTTAAAGTTACACATCTCTAGTAGAAGTATCACAATACCGGTCGTTCATTGAGAGAAACCAGATAAATTTGGTAGAGCAAACTTCAAACAGTGGTAGAGCAAAATGATGTTCTATCTGACAATACTTTAGTTGGCTAATTATCTCAAGATAGATCATCCGGGTCATGTGGAGGGAGAAACGGAACAGCTAAGCAGCTGCAAGTTTAGGCATGGTCGCAAGGCGACTTTTGTGCAAGAAATACCTATTGGGAGCACTTGACAATACCCTGTACAATGCGTACCAAGACATGACTTCTGCGAAGATTTTTTTAGAATCTCTTGAGAAGAAGTACAAAATAGAGGATGTCGGACAAAAGAAATTTATCGTATGTAAGTTCATAGACTACAAAATGGTAGATTCAAGGATGGTAATATCTAAGTTGGGTGAATTACAATTGATCATTCACAAAATATTGGATGAGGGAATGAAACTCTATGAGACGTTTCAAGTTGCCATAATTATGATAAGTTTCATACATCATGGAAGGACTTCAGGAGTTATCTGAAACACAAGAAGAAACAGATGAGTCTTGAAGACCTAGGAGTTCGGTTGCGAATCGAATATGTAACACCTCGGTAATCTCAACGACTACTATGTTAAAGATGGTGTAATAAATGATATAAATCATCCTCGAATATGTATATGTCTGTGGAATTACATTTCGGACCTTCGATAAATCCTTTGCAGTTCCGATACAAAATTTACTCTATGTTCTATTTTAGACATCCCTTAGTATTTGGGCCATAAATTTTTCATATGCTTTCAGAGTTTTATGAACTTTATATCTTCGAAAAGCTACGACCAAGACCTACAACTTCTACGTTGGACATATTTCCAAATTTGAAACGGAAGCAAGTCAAAAATCGTGATTATCGTGGATACAACAGTAAATTTTGAGGGTGATCTAGAATTGTGTGATGTGGCACTATCCTAGCCACTCATGCCAAACAAAAAAAAAATCAGCTCTTTGTCTATAAATAAGGCACTATTCACTCATCATTCTGAAGCCAAAAATGTGGGAATGGGTTCGAGAAAGCTTTCCAATTTTTGTTTCTTCATTCTCATGGGAATTTGGATGAAATGGTGATGATTTTCAAGCTCCAAAACACACAAAGTAAGTTCTAATCCTCATTCCCCCTTCTAATTTCAGTTTTGAGCTTGAATAATAAAATCCCCAAATCATTATTCATTAACCCTAGTTCTAACTTTGTACATTAGAGCTTGTGACAAGTTGATAACATATATAATCATGCACTTTCATTCAGATATAAGCATGTATTAGGCTTGTTTATCAAATTATCCAAGTTTCCCCAATTTATAAGGGGCTGAGTTTTAGTTATTTGAGGCTGACTTGAATGATTACAGAGTGAATAAGATGGATTAAAAAATTTATAGGATGTGTTGGGAATGGTTAAGAAAGTAAAACCTGAAAAATGATGAAGTTTTGGCATTTCGCACACCAAGTGTTTAACGGAAAAGGTCAATAGATCATATATACCATCACTGGATGCGATAACTTATGTCTCTCCAACTTCTAGATAATGATCAAGTTATCGTACAACCGTTCCACTACGTCTAGGTGGCATTCAAAAAAATTTAACATGAAGTAACATATGTTAGGAAGTCAAGAGAATATGGCTAATTGAATAAAATCAGAAGGGAGGCATAATTCGCGAGTTAGGCAATGAATTCAGTTTACAGGATATTCTAGACAGGCTGTGTGTTTATGTTTGTAACTTGACTTTTTGATATCGAATTGATGAACCGTAAAATTATAATGAACTAGACATGATTGCGAATAATATATCCAAAAATTAGAATTTTTAGACTTAAGACATAGTTGCACCGAATTTTTAAACTTGGCCACACTGCAGTAGTCCACTGGTTCTCTGTTAATAGAACAAAACATAAACAAAATTATAACTTGAGTTCTAGGAATCGAAATCATGATCCGTAAAATCTGACATAAAATATACACATAAAAAAATATTTTATAAAAATTTCAGCCGCAAATTCAATCCCGATTAAGCGCACCGAATTTTCAAAGTTAGTGTTAGTGCATTGAATTTTTCTGGAAAGAGGGCAGAATATGGAGTTTTGCGAAGTAGCTTATGAGATCCTCGAACGAGTGTAGTAAAAAAATTGTTAGACCACCCTAAAATGTTAGTAACATAGCAAGGATGAGTTATCATGAATAGTGAATAAATTTTGTTAAGCAATGATATAATTCACATCCTTGGTATTAACGAATTTTGCTAATTCTAGATTATCACCAGGAGATGCATTCCACTACCGTTACAAGACATCACCAGCAAGTTCCATATCTGTGAGTGGACCTTTCTTTTCAATGTTGATTTTACTTAATTGATTTGATTCAAGACTTACTTTTCAGCACATAGAGCGTTAGCCAAATTTATTTACAGTCGTTTTATAAATAAGAATGGTTTGAGAAATGTTTTAGAAAGTTGTCACTTTTAAAACATGATTTTATGGTTTTTGGAGGCATGGGGAAAAACCCACCTAATTTGTAACTTGGTACAAATATGGAATTGACGAATTCAGAGAACGTGTACACACATAGTTCAGGAGTAGGGATGACATATGGCCCTAGATCCTAGATCCAGGGCTAGGGGGACGGTGAGTCGTAACGCCCATAGACCCCAGATTCAGAGTCAGGAGGGTAGCATAGATTCGCACCCCGGGCTTGGGGGACAGTGATACGTAACGCCCCAAGACTACCAGTTTAGACGTATGGGGGATGGCGATATATAACGCCTTCATATGTCCAGATTTACAGAGACAGACTTACATAGATTGATTTACTAAGACATATTACTAGAAACAAGATTATTAAAGTTATGATTTTCAGAAATGATAAGTTTTATGATGGAGTTTTCAAGAGAACTCAGTTTTACAGAGTATATCAGAGTTTTACAGAAAGAAAGGTTTTCAGAAAGGTTTTTAAGAAAAAGTCTTGTTTTTAGAAAAGAAAGAGTTTTTAGAAAATACAGCTTTCTTTAAAGATTTCAGTTTTAGAACAATAGATTTCATAAAGTACTTCAGTTTTCGTTTTAAAATGTCCACTCACTAGGTCGTTCAAATGATCTAACCTCCCCACTCCCAATGTTTCTGTTTTACAGGTATACCCGGAGGACAAGCTCGAGAGGATGGATACTGATGGCAGTCACTGGGGTGTTTAGGTCCATGAGGTCAAGTCAGAGATACAGTGTCAGTCAGTGTCAAAGTAAAGTTGCATGTCAGGCATTAAAATTGTGAGGTCATTGTAATATGCTCATATGTTCTTTAATAGTGTTGTAAGGTAAAGTATTATTGTGTACATAGTTATGAGAATTAAGATACATTATATGTTGTTGAGTTGGGCTATGGTTCATGTGCATGGTTTTGCATTTCAAATGATTTAGTAATGATGAACATAGTCAGAAAGTCAGTGGCTCAGGGGGATAGGTCCGTCTATTCCCTGCCGGTAGCATCTCCAAGATGGGGATGTTACAAAGATGGTATCAGAGCCAGGTTTAGGGAGTCGGTGACTGAAGTGGGTAGAGTGTTGGGGTCTTGTATATATAGTATTCCCGATGTACTAGTATGCGAGACACTACCTCTCCAGTATCCGATCCTCGAGTTTGTCCTCAAGTCCTATAGACAGGTTAGTAAGAATTCCCAACTAGCTGAATATTCTTCCTTATGAAAGTGACCATACTCTTTGTCTAAGTTGAGAATCCTTCTGTATTTATCCTGGCTTATTAATAGAAGATCAAGATAATCTATGAGAATAGTTAGTAAAGTTCTAAAAGATATTCACCCAAGAGAGTAAAAGAGAAAGAGAAAGCTATAAGAAAGTAAAAAATGATGCATATATACTTAAAGCAGCCAGAGATGATAAGAGACAGAGGTGCAGAATCAGATAGATAAGAAAATACCAGAACTTATAGTAGTAAAAGGTAAGATAGCAAGCCTGAGCAAGAGTAAAATGTTGAGCAGACCTAAATAAGGATCCTTCCCTCCAAATAAGATTCTTTTCCTCCTCAGAAAATTCTTTCAAGTAGATCTGATATCCCTTGAGCACCTCGTATAGATAGTAAGTTCTGAATAACGAAATATAATCAGAAAGGTAAAAGAAGCAAGAAATCTGGATTAGTTATGGGAGTTTCCGATAGACATGAGATGCCACAAAGGACACCCAACCACACAGTGATACCAGTTAAGGAAACTGTCCTGACAGAGTCTATCTCATACATATCTTACATGAGTAATAGACTCTACCAGAACATAGAATACTAGAATAAAGACATTGATATCCGTTGAGATATAAATGTTTACCCTATCCTTCACCACTATAGATGAATATCACCGTACGAAAACTCAGTATACATGATGCTATATCCTAAGACAGAAATATAAAATACGGAAAGGTAAATCACCTAGAAAAAATCCAGGAAGTTTCTGAAGTTAGAAAAAAAGAACCCAATACAAGTCAAGATTTGAAGTTTGTAGTATTAGTAAGAATCCATAGATCAGACCAATGCCAATAGAAATTCACATAAGCGTGGAATGACAAACTCGGGAGATTTAAAATACTTAGGAATTAACAAAGTATCAGTTCGGACAGTAAGATCAAAAGTATAGCTGGGGCCTATAGCAAAAGCAGAGAGCAGAGATTTAGAAAGTAGCCCATAGGAACGAATCATCACTAGCCTGGGTAGTACATTTTAGAGTCAAGAGGTAGGATATTGGAATAATAAAGAAAGATGCGGGAAGTAACAAGGAAGTTCAGTATAGATAGTAATCTAGATAATGTAGTTTAAAGACAGTAGTGTAGGTGGAGACCTCAGGATAGTTGATAAAAGTTATCGAACTCTAAGATAAGGAGAAGTCGATGTAGATTCCAATAGAACAAATGATAAATCTTTTTTCCAGTAGCCTGACACAAATATGTAGACAGACATTTAACCAGACATGAAAAACATGAATTCACCTCCCAATTTGGAGCATAATAAGGACTTGGACAAGTAAAGAAGGATACCTACGGGACAAGCAAATTACGAAAAAGCAAGAAGGTCGAACCAAGGAATTTAAGAGAATCTGGATGAGAATCATAAGATTGTAATATTTTGTAAGAGATGAAGTAGTTTGAATCCACAGTAAGCCAAGCTAAAATTAAAAAGGTGATAACCAATCCCTTGTGAAACACATGGCCTCAAGAAGGTAAAAGCTCAAAAGAGTAAAGGAATCAGAGAGGGAAATCCTCAGAAATAAGGTTTATGATTTATAAAGAGCCCCCATCATAATAGAATGGAAGAACTAGTAAGAGAGTAACACCCGAACTAAAAGTATTAATAGTGATACCCTAACCTGTCGAAGATGATGCAGACCTTCCAAGGAAGTAATGACTTAAGAGGGTTAAGAAACTGAGATAAAGAGAAAATCTAAGTAACAGAGCAAAACTTCGTAAGGAGGAATAATAAAGAGAGTATGGTAGGATTTTTGAGAGAGCATGAACCTTAATGAGGTTATCAGTAAGAGGTAGTATGACCAATAGTCGAGAATGAATCACGAGTAAAGTTGAAGGAGGTAATTAAAATAGGTCCTAGCAATAGTACCATAGCGTGGGAGCTCAATATCAGATATGTAAATAAGGGAGTCCTAAGATTATAAATGAGCAGCATGTGCAACTGCAGCACAGGTAGCTAGTGAGTCCACCACAACCAGAATAGACTTCAAAACCAATCCCCACCCTCCCAACCCTCGTTAGATGACGACAGTAAAGATGGCCTCGATGTTCTTCCGATGATATTTCCAGAAGCAAATGAATATGTGCTATAGTATAGTATCCTATAAGGCAGGATAAGACACATTTAAAAGATAATACCCTTGGGATAAGAAGACGGAGATATAGATCACGAAAGTTTCAGGTATAGAATAAGAGCTGTAAAGAAGATGAAACGAACTTTAAGTAAAAGGTTTTGAAGTGGAACTGTCGAGGTAAGACGACTATAGGAAAGAATACTACATAAGCAACGATAGAAGTGTGTAACAATAAGATTTCTCAGTATTGGAATCAGACTGGAATTCTATTAGAAAGGAAACGGAAGGAAGGTAACGAGTATAACCCATAAGTTTCCACGTAATGTAAAATGATCTGAAACAAATTTATTGGGAGCGTAATATAAAGGAATCAAGGAAACTGAGTATGGATATTAATCGAAAATCGAATCATCATAGTCGACGGCAACAATAAGGATATACAGTTTTCTTTTAATCTTTAATTACCTATTCCACACTAGTATACACATAGTTGACATAACAACGATTTATTCCATTAAGTTTTAGCCAACTAAAAAGAGACCATCACAGATATGTCAAGAATTAATATCTTGGATTTAAGAGATATCAGAAAACTATGATTGTAAACTTAGAGTATATAAAGAGCTTGATCATAAACTATGAGGTCCTAAGCCCCAAAGATAGATAGAGATACGAGAACATGAAGGTCGGAACTGATAGTAGTTGAAACTTAGCAAAGAGAAATAGAGAGTTAAATAGATAAATTAAGAGGAAGAATGCTAGAATCAGATCGAGCATGTGGAGCTAAGAAAGTATCAATTACAATCATTTTTAATAGCGACATGGGTTACTCTTATATATATTTATCCTAGAGTTAAGACAAAGCGTGAAAAAACCTAACCATAGAGAATACTAGTATCCCTAGAGACTCGAAAGTATCAGCTAAGAGTACTTAAAGATATATTTTCTCATTGGCAGATATAAAAGGTTTTACACAAGAAAGAATTAAGGAGTATGGAACGTCAGGCCAAAAATACAATATCAAATTCAGAATTGACAGCTCACACAGATAATTGATCCAGGGAATGTTGAGTATAACTAGAGGTCTAGAAATGGGGTTTCTTTGATATATGTCAATAGTTGAAGCATGGCGGTAATGTATAGTACTTAGCATAAATTTCATGAAATGAGGATGATGAATTACCTCTTAGTCAAGAATTCAAGGGGTATTCACTATAGCCCACGAACTCTGGAGCAGTATGTGCAAGCATGAGAAGATGTATTATGCATGAAGCTGATATTAAGATAAGAAGAAGAGTAATGTATGCTTACTAACCAAATGGTAAACGATCAGCTTGACAGAGATCTTAGTTATTAAGATAAATTGAACCCAGATAATGTAGAATGGTTTACAACAGAGTAAGTGTACACGCAGATAAATTAGAGTACATTCCCAGTTATGACTTCCAAGTCATGGCATACAAGGTCCAACATGATAACCACATCGTCATTCGATGTACTAATGGCATATGGAAGATCGTCATAAAGTAATACGATATTGATGATGAAACATAGTTGGCTATGAGAACAAAGTCAGTTGAAATTTGATGGCAAAAAAAAATAGCGTGTGAATCCGGTGACTTAGGGTAAGATATTCAGTATCAAGAATTTCAATCCTAAAAGGGATTCGAGGACGAATCATATTTAAGAAGGGGAGAAAATATAACACATCGGTAATCTCGATGACTACTATGTTAAAGATGGCGTAATACATGATATAAATCATGCTCGAGTGTGTATGTGTTTGTGGAATTATATTCCGGACCTTCGATAAATCCTTTGCAGTTCCGATACGAAATTTACTCCATGTTCTATTTCAGACATCCCTTAGTATTTAGACCATAACCTTTTCATACGATTTCAAAGTTTTATGAAATTTATATCTTCAGAAATCTAGGACCAATACCTACAACTTCTACGTGGACATATTTCCAAATTTTAAACAGAAGCAAGTCAAAAATAGCGATTACCGTGGATGCAACAGTAAATTTCGAGGGTGATCTAGAATCGGGTGATGTGGCACTATCCTAGCCACTCATGCCAAATAAAAAAAACCAGCTCTTTGTCTATAAATAAGGCACTATTCACTCATCTTTCTCAAGCCAAAAACATGGGCATAGGTTCAAGAAAGCTTTCCAATTTTTGTTTCTTCATTGCATGGGATTTTGGATGAAATGGTGACGATTTCCAAGCTCCAAAACACAAAAAGTAAGTTATAATCCTCCTTCCCCCTTCTAATTTCAGTTTTGAGCTTGAATAATAAAAGCCCCAAATTATTATTCATGAACCCTAGTTCCAACTTTGTACATTAGAGCTTGAGACAAGTTGATAACATATGTAATCATGCACTTTCATGTAAATATAAGCATGTATTAGGCTTGTTTATCAAATTATCCATGTTTCTCTAATTTAGAAGGGGCTGAGTTTTAATTATCTGAGGCTGATTTGAATGATTATAGAGTGAATAAGGTGGATAAAAAACTTTATATGATGTGTTGGGAATGGTAAAGAAAGTAAAACCTGAAAAATGATGAAGTTTTGACATTTCGCACACCAAGTGTTTGACGAAAATGCCCCAATGAATAAGAATAATTATTCAGAAAAATTTAACACGAAGTAATATATGTTAGGAAGTCAGGAGGATATGGCTAATTGAATAAAATCAGAAGGGAGGCATAATTCACGAGTTAGGCAGTGAACTCTGTTTACAGGCATTCTCGACAAGCTGTGTGTTTATACTTGTAACTTGAGTTTTAGACATCGAATTGATGAACCGTAAAATTCTGAGTGAACTAGACATGATTATGAATAACATATCCATAAATCAGAATTTTTTAGACTTAAGACATAGTCGTACCAAATTTTTAAACTTGGCCGTACTACAGTAGTCCACTGGTTCTGTGTTAACAGCGCAGAGCATAAGGAAAATTTATAACTTGCGTTATAGGAATTGAAATCATGATCCATTTAAATTTGAGATATAATAAACACATAAGTGAGTATTCTATTAAAATTTTAGCCCAAAATTCAAACCTGATTAAGTGCACCGAATTTTAAAAATCAGTATTATTGCACTGAATTTTTCTGGAAAGATTGCAGAATATGGAGTTTTGCGATGTAGCTTGTGAGATCCTTAAATGAGCGTAGTAGAAAAATTATTAGACCACCCTAAAATATTAGTAACATAGCGAGGATGAGTTATCATGAATAGCAAATAAATTTTGTTAAACAAGGATATAATTCGAAACCTTGGTACTAATGAATTTGGCTAATTCTAGATTATCACCAGGAGACGTTCCGCCACCATCGCAAGGCGTCACCAGCAAGTTCCAAATCTGTGAGTGGACCTTTCTTTTTCAAAGTTGATTTTACTTAATTGATTTGATTCAAGACTTATTTTTCAGCTCATAGATCGTTAACCAAATTTATTTACAGTTGTTTTATAAATAAGAATGATTTGAGAAATGTTTTAGAAAGTTGTGACTTTTAAAGCATGGTTTTATGGTTGTTGGAGGCATATGGGGAAAATCCACCTTAGTTGTAACTTGGTACATATATGGAATTGATAGATTCAGAGAATATTTGCACACGTAGTTCAAGACTAGGGATGACAGATGGCCCTAGATCCTAGATTTAGGGCTAGGGGGACGGCGAGACGTAACACCCATAGGCCTTAGATTCAGAGTCATAAGGGTAGCATAGATCCGCACCCCAGCTCCAGTTCAGTGGCTTGGGGGATGACCGGACATAACGCCCCAAGACCACTAGTTTTGACGTATGGGGGACAACGAGACATAACACCCTCATACGTCCAGATTTACAGAGACAGACTTATAGAGATAGATTTACAGAGACATATTCTCGGAAACAAGATTATTAAAGTTATGATTTTCTAAAATGATAAGTTTTATGATGGATTTTTCAAGAGAACTCAGTTTTACAGAATATATTAGAGTTTTACAGAAAGAAAGATTTTCAGAAAGGTTTTTCCGAAAGAGACCTGTTTTCAAGAAAGAAAGAGTTTTCAGAAAATACAACTTTCTTGAAAGATTTCAGTATTAGAACAATAGACTTCATAAAGTATTTCAGTTTTCATTTTAAACTTTCCACTCACTAGGTCGTTCAAGCGATCTAACCCCCCCACTCCCAGTGTTTCTATTTTACAGGTATACCCGGAGGACGTGCTCGAGAGAATGGATATCGATGGTTGTCACTAGGGTGTTTGGGTCAATAAGGTCAAGTCAGAGATACAATGTCAGTCAGAGTCAAAGTAAAGTTGCATGTCAGGCATTGACATTGTGAAGTCATTGTAATATGCTCATGTGTTCTTTAACAGAGTTGTGAAGTAAAGTATTATTGTGTATATTGTTATGAGAATTAAGATGCATTATATGTTGTTGAGTTGGGCTATGGTTCTTGTGCATGGTTTTTCATTTCAAATGGTTTAGTAATTATGAACATAGTCAGAAAGTCAGTGGCTCAAGGGGATAGGTCCGCTTATTCCCTGCCGATAGCATCTTCGAGAGGGGATGTTACAGAATAAGACAACAGGAAGTCCAAGAAGGCTAGCTACAAGACTATGGAGTCTAAGGCCCACATCATCGATGGTGGAAAGGGTAGCCGAAAGTAAAAGAACAGTGGAGCTGATTCCTCCCAAGAAAATAGAAAGTTCAAGGGGAAGGATGCCTCATTGATGGTTTTTTCAAGTTCAATGTAATGACTGTCAATCGACACAGTGCTGATAATAATAAAGTTACATCTTCTGCTTATATAATTGAGTCACAAAATATATGACATGGTAGGTTGGACCATGTTAATTATGATACAATACATAAATTAATTAACATGGATCTTATACCTAAATTTACAATTGATAACCAACATAAATATGAAGCATATGTTGAAGTAAAAATGAATAGTACATCATTTCATTCCATAGAATGAAATTTTGAACCTTTGGAACTTATTCACACTAACGTGTGTGATATAAATGTTGTTCAATCTAGAGACGGTAAAAAATATTTTGTCACTTTTATCGATGACAATACAAGAGTCTACTATGTGTATTTGCTAAGGAGAAAATATGAAGCTATTAAGAGCTTTGTACATTATAAGAACAAATTTGAAAATCAACCTGGCAAGAAAATCAAAAGAATCATGAGTGATAGAGGAGGTGAATATGTGTCATTATTCGATGAATATTATTCCAATCATGGAATTATTCACGAAACTATTGCTCTTTATCCGCCTCAATAAAATGGGATTGTGGAACGTAAAAATCTAAAATTGAAGGAAAGTATGAATGTCATGTTGACAAGTTCTGGTTTACCTCAGAACTTGTAGGGGGAAGCCTTGCTTTCCTCCAACTATGTTATGAACAAGTTACCTCACAAAAGATTCGATAAGACACTATATGAATTGTGGAAATGTCACAGACTTTCCTACAAATATCCGAAGATGTGGGGGTGTCTCACCAAAGTGATGGTTCCTAAACCCAAGAAGGTGAGAATATGACAAAAACTATTGAATCTATATTCATTGTATATGCTCACAACAGTAGCGTGTATTGATTCTTGGTACATAAATCTAAAATTCCTTACGTCAATCCAAATATGATAATTGAGTCAAGAAATGCGATATTCTTTGAAAAGATATTTCCTGGTAACGAAAAACAAAGAGCAAAGTCGCTCAAAAGAACCATTAATACTATTACAAGTAGTGATCAAGTTAACCAAGAATCATATCAACATGGAAATGTTGAGGAAAATGAACCTAGACATAGTGAAAGTGCAAGAACGTCTAAGTCATTTAGACATGATTTTTTGACATACTTGTTAGAAAATGAGCCTCAAAATCATAAAGAAATAATGTCTTATTCGGAGGCACCTTTATGGAAAGAGACTATTAATAGTGAGATTGATTATATCCTTCAAAACCATACTTGGGAGTTGGTTGATCTTCCTTTTGGTTTTAAGCCACTGGGCTATAAATGGATTTTCAAACGGAAGATGAAGCTGGATGGATCAATAGACAAGTACAAGAAAGACTTGTCATAAAAGGTTATAGACGAAAAGAAGGTTTTGATTACTTTGATACATATTCACTAGTGACATGTATCACATCAATAAGAATGTTTATAGCCATAGAAACTATATTTGATGTTGAAATACATCAAATGGATGTAAAGACAGTATTCTTAAATGGTGAATTTGATGAAGAGATTTACATGGAACAACTAGTAGGTTTTATTGTCTTTGGACAAGAACACAAAGTGTGCAAACTTGTAAAATCCTTATACGGATTAAAACAAACAACTAAACAATGGCATGAAAAATTTGACAAAATAATATTGTGATAAGTGTGATAGGTGCGTAGACACTAAATCAACTCAAAAATGATATGTCATTGTGTGTCTCTACGTAGGAGATATACTGATAATTGGTGGCAATCATGAGATGATTTAGTCTATCAAGAAAGTATTGACTAGTAAATTTGACATGAAAGATTTTGGAGTAGTTGATGTGATCCTAAGAATTAAGATTTTCAGAATATCATAAGGATATTTATTATCTCAGACTCATTTTGTTGAGAAAATACTTGAGAAATATAACAAATGAGATCTAAACGTACTTAGAACTCATATGGATATAACTCTCCATTTGTCAAAGAATACTGGTTCGAGCATATCGTAATTAGAGTATTCGAGAATCATCGGAAGTCTGATGTATCTCACAAATTGAACACGACCTGATATCACTCAAGATATTGAAATATCCATAGTACGGAGAAGTTACCAACAGATGTGGATCCTCACCACCACCCTAAGCCTCTGACCATTTCTAAACTTTCTTGACTATTCCTTTGATTATATTACTATAACATACATTTATAAACTATTTCACACGAACTAATTAGTGTTGTATGAATGAACTTACTAACTCTAAATAAATACTTATACTTTATATCTATGATATTATATACATTTAGATTTGACTCACACCAACATACAAGCATTATATCTGAATGCGAACATCAAACTTAGCATGACAGTCCCATACTCTAGTGACTACAATAAACTCAATTTCTCGATCCCAGGCTATTGTTCGGCTATGGCTCATCAGATAAAGCTACCTGTAAAATAAACTATGGAGTTGGGGGGGTCAAATCATTTGAATGACCTGGTGAGTGGATACCAAAAATAACATAATCAAATAAAAATCCATTATGTATAAACTCTTCAGAATCTTAAAACCGTTATCAAAATCTCATATCATGCTTTTTCCGAATAATCTCATCAAAATCAACAAGCGTCTATTACTTGAGTCGCGTGCAAAGATCGAGCAATGTCCGAAAAAGACCATGTCAATAGAGGGCAGTGGGCCGGCCATTTCTAGATGGTCAGGACCCTATAACAAGCGTCCCGGCAGAGTTAGAAAGAAACATATACAAGCGTCACAAAGGGACAAAAACGTAAAAATATCAAGCATCGTGACATTAATAGATTTTCAAGCGTCTCGATGGAAACAAAGTTTTACGGTTTAAAAACATCAAAATATTTTCGAGCGTCGTGATGAAATCATATAATCATAAACGTATTAAAAACATGTATCTGAAATCCTTTCTTTTAAAAACACTTATAAATATTGCTTCAAATATCACATTATTAAATCAAAAATCATAATATGACAAAAACATATATATCCACTCAATGTTCTATCCGCTCAACGTTTGAGTTGAAAGGAGTGGCTAGAAACTATGCCATAAGGCAAATATTTAGGCAGTCATGTGTCCAACTGTAGTAGCCATGAAAATTATGACTTTTGACTTAGTTTTAGTCCAATTTTGGGAAAATGCTCAACATAAAAGTTGTAGGTCTCAATCTTAAATTTTCGAAAATATAAAATTTCTTGAAATTAGATAACGTACGAAACATTTATGGCTAAAATACTAAGAGTTTTCCGATATGGAACGGAAAAATAATTTTGTACAGTAACTGTAAAAGATTTATCGAATTTCCAGAAAAATAATTCCACGAGCATATTCACACCTGTTCATGATTTATATCACATATCACATCACACAAACCAAGCGGTCGTCGAAATTTATGTCAAAATTACCGGGGTGTTACAGTTGTAAACAAACATAGTAGATATACAAGTAATCTAGGATATAACCACTTTAAAATATAGTCTGCATTATACGAGATATCCTGTTATTCTAGAGGGATACAATGATGCTAACTTGATATCTGATACAGTGGATTCCAAATCCACGAGTAGATTTATTTTCACACTTAGTGGTGCAGCCGTGTCATGGAAATCCTCGAGGCAAACTTGTATTGTCCAATCTACTATAGAGTATGAGTTCATATCATTAGATAAAACAGCAGAGGAAGTTGAGTGACTTCGAAATTTCTTATAGGATATTCCAAATTGGCCAAAACCAGTGCCTACTATAAGCATTCATTGTGATAGTCAATTAGCTATTGGGATATCCCAAAATACAATGTATAATGGTGAGTCTCGACACATACGTCGAAGACACAATACCATAAGAAATTGCTCTCAAGCGGCATAATTTCGATAGATTAAGTCAAGTCGAAGGAAAATATTACTGATCCACTTACTAAAGGTTTGCCTAGAGAGAAAATTGAGAAGTCATCGATGGGAATGAGCTTGAAGCCTATAAATTAAGAATTGTCACTGTGGAAACTCAACCTACCTGACTAGAGATCCCAAGGTCCATGTTCACAATGGACAACTGAAACTTTATGCAATTCAAAATAATCACTGTGGAGTTATACTCTTTCCCATTCCTATAAAGACACATAGTGTTGTCTATCAATGTTAGGTTAAGCTAAGACTTTTAATGATTACTATATTAGAATAAGAGTCTTAATAGAGGTAAATGCAAATTACCCTTCATAGTAGATCACCTATTTTAAGTAAGAAGTGAGGCATCTTCCATGGGAATTTTGAAGGCTAGATTCCCTAAAGAACTTGATGAAGCCAGGACCGATATATATGGCTGAATTGAAGACAACCATAGAACGTGAAAATGTGTGATGGATATTATTTTGGTTTACACCATTGACGGAACAGTTCAAGAATATGGGTCACTGGTCTGCCAAGTAAATCCGATAGTCATTTACTAGGAAAGATTCAAGGTAAAAGCTACCTATTCCGATGCACTTTCATTTCAAGAAAACTCTCTTAAGGGTCTACATTAATCTTTAGAAAATAATGGGGGATTGTAGGAAAATTTTCTCATATTAAATGTATTTATATAATGTTTTAGTGAAAAGACATGTCTATAATAAATAGCTTTTAGGAAAGTCAGAAATTGTAGGGATGGGTCCCTTAGAGTGAAAGATTATAACCAATTGAGTTGTAATGGTGCATTGAAGATATATAACCCTTTAAGAGATAACATTCTTAAACCTAAATGTATCTCTTCAATGGAATCCCTCCATCTCTATAAATAGAACTCTTAGGTTATTCATTTTGGATAAACTTGGAAAAAAAAAATATTAAAGTTTAGAAAGAGAGTTTCTACCATTATTCCTAGTTCGTGTTCTTGATTCAAGGATTGTCCCTAAATCAAGAAGTCACCAAGAATCGTGGGAGAACATTAGCTACAAGATCCTTAGTCTGCCAAGGCGGGGCTAATAAGTTTGTAAGGATAAAGTAAAAACTCAGCTTGGTATAGTCTACATTTTGTACATAATATTTTACAGCTTTTTCTAAATGCTTGAGTATGTATTGATTTTAGGATTGTATGTTTATTATTTATTAGTTCTTGAATCATGCATGTTAAAAAATGAATTACAACACATTCAAATTTTACTCTAAAAAAATATTTCTAAGAATATTCCATTTTAAATATTTCTCAAAAATTAACATTTCACCCCTTAACTAACATAATATTCGCATTTCAATTTTTGATTATTTCGTATTAATTTTTAAAGATGAATTAATAAATTAAATGTATTATAAAAAATAATTTTATTAATTAATAAAATTGATTATTAATTAATAAAATTGATTATTATTTTTTTTATTAATTATTTATAATAAAAATAAAATAAAACTTATTATTAAAATAACATGTGAGATATAAATAGCAAAAAGTTTATTTATTGGGTCAAAATATAATTATATAAGGGTACAAATGATACAACTTAAAACTATTAGGGATTAAAATTAATTTAGAAAATTTTAAAAAATAATAATAATTTTTTGACGCAATGAACAGTGACGTGCCAATCTCATTTTGGCTCATGGATGCAAAGTAACCATGCGCCAAACCCCCCAATGGTGCTCGATATAGCGTGCCATTGGGGCTGTTCTTAGTTTAGATGTAAACTTAATATGGATTTATTAATGACAATTATGCAAGTAAGTTGGCATGTATTTTTTGATATGTAACATTATGCAACATGCAAGCTGAATACAGAAAGATTGATACATGTTGTATATTGGAATTTAAAATTTCAATGGTTTTACTTAATGAACAATGAGTCTCATGAGACTCATATAGACATGTAGATGTTCATATTACATGAACAAGAAATGACTCACCAAAAATTTCTAATAGATAGTACATCAACATCAATAGGAATCTTCTCGAATCGAGTAGCATAGTGGTCATTTAACTTGAGATATCACGTGGATATATGAATTATCCTTCACACTTTGATGACAGTCACATCAACGATCTTTTTAGGTCAGGCCTCCGCCTATTCGTTGGATATGGACCGATGCTCAGGATATCAAGTGAGTGTCAAAACAAGATCCGTCTGTCCCGTGTACAGGGCATATGTATCCTTGACGTGTTTATGATCAGCTAAATTCATGGTAGTGGTACATTGTGGAAATGAATTTCTAGTTTTATTTAGAAATCGCGAATTTATAAGTTGACAATATTATACCTTAGGGATTTGAAGTTCATATCTATGTCACTGGTCTAATATGATAACATGTAATTGATGGATTATACGTATGTAGAGACCTCGACTTGTATAGTTCAACGAGATTATCTGTGGTCGTCATAATTCATGAGTGGGTGAATTATGGACACGAAATTGGATTTCGTGACGGATACACCCGAACTTAGAAAGTCCCACAATATGAAGTGTACTCGTTAAGCACTTGGGCAACGTGTTATGAATAATACAGATTATTCATAATATTTTATCACATTAAACGAGTTAATTCGAATCGTTTAATCATTAAATGAAAATACACATGTCGGGGTATTTTTATTATTTTTATTGTGTATTTGTATTTGATATATAATTAGATTAGATACATATTAATGAGCAAATGGTAGCTTGACACTTGTAAAGTATGTAATAATTAATTCATTTAATGAATTGAATTATTATTTGCATAATCTTTAAAAGTGTAAAAGCTATTCATTATTGTTATATATTAAATATAATATATGGTAATTAAATAAGCCATGTTTTAGGCTTATTAACCAAGTTTTTTAATTGATAAACATTGAAATAAAAAAAAAATGATATTTTTGCCCATAATGTTTCAGCCAAGCCCTACTATATGAATGCTTGATTTTTTCATTTGAGAAAGTTAGAAATCCTAGTCTCCAAAAGGCTTCATAAACACACCTAAAGTGATTAAAGAGAAAAAAATTCCAACAATAACAAAATTAAATCAGATTTTGAAGATTAAATGTAATCTTTTATTTTTTTTTTATTTGAAAAATTATTTTGTTGTTCTTGTTGAATACATGTGATGTAGATAATCTTTCTCTCTCTTGAATTTACCATTTTGTGATTTGGATGCTTGATTTGGGAACTAGATGCATGTGTTAAGTTATATTGAGTGATATTAGTGTAATATTAGCTCAATATTATCATATGATGATTTATTGTCATTTTAGAATGTTATGACCACTCTTGTAATACATAGAATTTTTCTTGGGTGCTTCATGGGTGGTGGCTTTGTCTGGTGTTGGATTAATTTGATGGAAAATTAGATTTATAAATAAATTAAATTAATTGTGAATATATTAAATCTGAATTGGATAGATTGAATGTTGAAATAATTTCCTGAGCGAAAATATGTTAAAATGGTGAAAAATGGCGTTATCGGGTGAAAAATGATATTACCGGGCTTCAGCTGACCAAAGAGTGAACTGCTCACTATTTGGTCAGTCCATGAACTGACAAGAAGTGTAAAGACTATTAATTATTATTATATATTAATGTAATATATGATAATTAAATAAGCCATGTGTTAGGCTTATTAACCAATTTTTTTTTTTGATAAAATTGAAATAAAAAATAACCGTTTTGCCCCTAATGTTTTGGCCAAGCCATACTATATAAAGACTTGATTTTTTCATTTGAGAGAGTTAATTTAGTCTCCAAAAGGCTTCCTAAACACACCTAAAGTGATAAGAGAGAAAAAATTCCAACAAGAACAAAATTAAAGGAGATTTGGAAGATTAAAAGTAATCTTTTATTTACTCTTTGATTTGGAAAATTATTTTGTTGTTCTTGTTGAATACATGTGATGTAGAGATTCTTTTTCTCTCTTGAATTGGGATTTTGTAATTTGGATGCATGATTTGGGAATTGAATGCCTGTTTAAAGTTATATTGAGTAATATTAGCTTGATATTATCATATGATGATCTGTCATTTTAGAGTGTGATTACCACTACCTAGAATTGTTCATGGGTGTTTTTATGTGTGGTGGCTTTGATTGATGTTGGATTAAGTAAAACTAAGATGTTTGGATGTATATTGGGTGTTGAAATAATTTTCGGAAATTATTCATGAGCGAAAATACGCGAAAATAATGAAAAATAACATTATCGGGTGAAAAACGGTATTACCAGGAAGAGCTGACCAATCAATGAACTACTCAGCCCATGAACTGACCAGACATTGTTGGAGTGACCGGGGCAGTCTCACTCGGGTCCCGGGTGATCCATTTGGTCGGTGACGCATTTTGTGTGATTTTACGAAAAATCATTTTCGTAAAATTTTCATTGTATTTTCGTAATTTATTATGTTGTTATTCGATAATGAAAAATATGTTTAAGTGAAATATGAATAAATTATTAGTATACAATGACGAATAATTTATTCGAAAAATTAAAATTTTTATAAATTATGATTTCGCCTAAGCAGCCATTCCGTAGCGAAAGCCCTAACAAAAATGGTATAAGAGTAGGTATGATCCTACATCCATTACATATTTCATACTCGATATGTGATATTTAATCCAATTTTATTGTTTGCACATGCATGTTAAATTAATTTGATTAATTGGAATTGTTTGATAATTATCAGAAAATTCCTAATTGATAAGGCTTGAATAGTGACGTATGTGAGGGAACACTCATTCCTTGATCCGTCTTGTCAATACTAATGCAAATAAATTTTTGTGGCTATATCGTTATCATGCCAAAGCTGTGACGATATAGTTTATGGAAATTTTGTTAGTGCCGGTAGAACATATTTGTTATATGTGATAAATTCAAGTGAAAGTGGAAATCCTGAACGTGCCAAATCTGTCAGGATTACATCAGTATCTTGAATTTATCATTGACAATTAAAGCCTTGATACGCTTCATTGTCAACGGTAAAACTGTCACAATGAGAAACGATCAGGACCGAAACCCAGGAATCATAGGTGTGTGAGCGATAATGGATTGTCTACCTAATGAATATACGTAGGCGAGAACGTGCCAAAGTTATGGGCCGAAACATATTCATGGGTTTCACTTCCCACTATGAAATTTAATTTAATTATTGAAGTTTTTGTATTATGTTTGAGGATTACGAATTTACATTAAATAGTGGGAGGACATTTTTTAGATTAAAAAGCCATGATCTATTAGATGTTTGTTTGATATTATGTGAAATTGTTTTCCACACGGCTTTTTATTGCTTCTCTTATTGGGAATGCGTAAATAGTACTTGGAATTGATATGGCTTGAAGAATCAGAAGCAGAGATGAAAGTAAAGATAAGGTCAATGAGACATTATTGATAGCCATGGCTAAACAATTTGCTATAGGTGGCTTGGATGATGAGATCTGAGGGGGGAAAAATGCTTGTACTATTTGTATAATCATGTAACACATTTGTGATATTGATGCAATGATGAAGTTCACTTTAATAAAAGCAAAAGTCTAGATAAAGGAATTCTATAATAATATTGTTATATGGGTAACTTGATACTATTAATGAATAATTATATAACATATATGAATTGTGTTAAATAAAATTATTAATTATTTAGTTAATTTTTACTATTTAGCACCTGTATCAAAATATTATTAGGTAGTTACATAAATAATGTGATATCACTTTCCTTGTGACTTTTTTCGTGATGAAGGAATATTTGTGTAAACAGCAGCCACTTTAGAAAGTGGCGAGCCAATTCAGGCCCACGGCACTCAAGTGTCTTTTAGTTTTGTTGCACTTGTTTATAACTATGGGTATTTTTGATAAACTAATAAAAGTGAATACGTTTTCAAAAATAATTAAATAAATAAAAGTGAAATAGAAACTTACTTTTCTATTCAGCTTCATAATAGTTAAAAGTTAAAGCAGATTATTGAAAAACAATCACTTTCAAATGTGATGAATTCTTTTCGGGCTACCGGGGCTCAAGTTATATTAACCCATATTTTGTTCTTAGGTGTGAGAATTCATTTTTGCATTTTTTTTTAGTTGTTTAAATTTTGGGATTGTTATTTAAAAAAATAATAATAATGAATGCAAAAATAAATGGCTTTTTTTAATTAAGCCCAACCTTAGACTCAACTAATGATTAACAAATTGGATGAGCCAGCAGATAAATCCAACACTCGATCTGTATGTTGGTTCAATTTAGACTTTTAATCCTCTCTATCTTAAATCCGTTCCTAGACCCGCCGAAACGGCTGGTTCATCTGTGAACCGATGACCTGATGACTCGGTCTGAGTTTGGAGAGCTTTTTAATAGTTGAACAAGAAGCTCTGGCACATGCCCCATATAACAGAGTTGGGAGTTATCCCAAGCATTGAGGATTCGATCTCGTTGTTTTGTGATAATAATGGTGTTGTCGCACAAGCAAATGAACCGAGAGTGCATCAAAAGTCAAAGCATGTGGAAGGAAAGTACCACATTATTCGTGAGATTATTGTTCGATGGGACGTTGTCGTATGCAAGATACACGGAGAGGATAATATAGTAGACCCACTTACGAAGGTCTTACCTCCGAGACTATAGATAGACATGTGGAGGCAATGGGTATGACCATCAAAATTGGAACTAGAGCAAGTGAGAGAAAATGTTAGATTTGGTGCTATATGTGCTAATTTTTGGATGTATTTATCATAAATACTTTGTACATTTATATTTTACTATGAATAATCTTTAGTAGTCTCATCAATATAATCTTTAATCTTATGGTAAAGACGTAAATTATCCATAGAATGAGTTGTTGTAATATAGTTGTAAAAGCGTCGCAGCAGACACCGAGAAACATCATAACATAATTTATTCTTAAAATTGTTTCTGGTCAAGGTTTACATACCTGGTCGGTTATTAAACCTACGAGACTGGTATATGTCATAAATTGGAATAGTTCCAATGGTTTATCTCAATGAACCATGAGTCTTAGGGAGACTCATATAGATATGTAGATATTTATTGGATAAATATTATACTCACTGGAAAATTCCTAATAAATGGTATACCAACGTCAATATAAATCTTCTCGAGTTGAGTAGCATATTAGCTAGCTCCTTCAATTTGAGATACCATTGTGAATATATAAGTTATCATCCACACTTTGATGACGGTCTGTCAACGATCTTTTTAAGATCAGACATATGTCTTTCCATTTGGATGTGGATTGATACTAATGATATCATGTGATGTATCTAGAGATGATCTATCAGTCCCATGTATGAGATTTAGGTATCTATTCTTTGATTCTTTAAATCATTGGCCAAGATATACTACGAAAATGAGTTTCGCGTATTAATCTAGAGAATTACATATATGTCATGATATATATGAATTGTACATAGCAGAGGTTTGATGTATTTTCTACATCTCTGGTACAATTCGGATAGCCTATAATAGGAGATTGTATATATGTAATGATCTCGACTTGTATGATTCAACACAATTATCAGTGGTCGTCGTAATTTATGAGTGGGAAAATTACGTACACGGAAATGATTTATGTGACAGATAAACTTGAATCTACAGAGCCTCATAACATGAAGTGTACTCGTTGAGCACTTGACCAATAAATTATAGATAAATCAAATTATTCATAATTTACACACGCGTGTAAAAATTAATGTGTATATGTATACGATATATTATTTTAATTAGTTACACATTGATGGCTAAATGGAAATTAATATGTATCTTAAATATAATTAATTAAATGTTAATTAATTACTAATTATATTAAGATGTAATATTCTTGAAATATTTTTTCCATGTCATTATATTTATTATTTATGGATTAATCAAAATTAATTAATTATTAATTAAATTTGATTTCTAGAAATAAAATATTATAAGCATATTCTATGTAGTTGGTCAATTTTAATTGTCTAAACCATATGGTTTATACACATGGATTCCATTAAAATAAATAAATAAATTAATAACTTTTGATAAGATTAAAATATGTAACATTCTTGACCATATACTTGGTTGTAAAAAAAGCCTTCAAGAATTCTTCCAAGGAAAATATAAATGAAGAATTGTTTTTCATTTTTGTTTTGGTTTCTATTGTGTTGATAAAATTATTAGGTTTAGGTTTGCACAAATTTGAATACCAAAAGGAGAAAATTTGGAAATTTCAAATTAGATGCAAGGATATCATCTTGATTGGATTAATGTATTGTTGGTGGTTTAGTGTCATTAAACAGAAAACAAACATGCAATAAACAATCAAATCCAGAACATAAAAGTAGATCTACACTAACATGCATAAACCCTAAAGTTTTGAGGAAAAACCTTGTAAATGATGAATACAGTGGTCCAAGTCGAGAAATATCTTTGTCCTTAAGAACTTATCAGCCCCGTCTTGGTGCTCTACTAGGATTTTGTGGCTAATGTTCTCCCAGGATAACCCGGATTCCTATTGTTCAAGGGGCACTCCTTAACAAGATCTCGAACATGGAAAATGGAGGAACACTCTCTCGACTCAAAAATGAAATTATGAGACTCTTTTTTATTTTGGATGAATTAGGATTGATTTCTTATCTTTGAATGAACATGGATGCCTCCTTATAAAGGCATGAAAGGGTTCCTCAAGGGCACCCTTTGGGTTGGGGTGCAACCCTCCAAAGGTTTATACCCCTCCTATACATCCCTTAGAGCATAAAATCATGTTACACTCAATTGGAGGACATGTCCCTATGGGGTACCATCCAAGGGACATGTCCCTCCTCCATCCAAACTATAACATTTGAAGATTTGAAGAATTTACAACAGGTATAAGCTTTGTTTTTAATTGGAGAAATTATTTTTCTTACGCTAAGCAATCCCGTTGTAGCTTTATTATTACTAGCACTGTGTCGATTGACAGTCATTACATTGAATTTGAAAAGGCCCTCAATGAGGTATCATTTTCCTACATAGACATCATTTTTGGTCAATACAAACTTTTCAGAAATAAATACAAGCTTAAAGTCATTCTTGCTAAGGAGAGAACCCGAGACCAAGTTCTTTCGAATATTTGGAACATGCAAAACATTCTTCAATGTAAGCTCTGTTCCGGATGTCATCTTCAGAACCACTATGCCTTGTCCAACCACTCTAGAGGTAGATGCGTTTCCCATAGTCAGATGATCACCATTATCGACCTTCTGATACGAGAAAAACATATTGCTATCAACACAGATATGACGAGTAGCCCCAGTGTCTACCCATCATTATCTCGTATTCCCAACCAAGTTGGCTTTAGTTACCACTGCTGAGAGGTTCATCTCTGAGATCTCATCAGTTAACTGCTCATCTTCAGCGACATGGGCCTCATTTTTCTTTTTCTTGCCCTTGTCCTGAGACTTCTTGTTTCTGCAGTCCTTTGCAATATGATCGCTTTTTCCACAGTTGAAGCACTTCCCTTTGAACTTATTGTTTTCTTAGGAAGAATCAGCTCCACTTTTCTTTCTCATTTTGCTACCTTTTCTATCCTCGACGATGTTGGCCTTAGACTCCATAGTCTAGTAGCTGGCCTTTTCAGACTTTCTGTTGTCCTATTCGATCCTCAATCGAACTCCTAGGTCTTCAAGGCTCATCTGCTTCTTTTTGTGTTTCAGATAGCTCTTGAAGTCCTTCCATGATGGAGGCAACTTTTCAATAATAGCGGCAACCTGAAATGTCTCACAGAGTTTCATACCTTCATCCAATATTTCATGAATGATCAGTTGCAGTTCACCCAACTAAGACATTACAGTTCTTGAATCTACCATCTTGTAGTCCAGGAACCTACCCATGAAAAATTGCTTTTGTCCGACATCCTCGGTTTTATATTTTTTTTCGAGAGATTCCCAGAGAATCTTCGCAGAAACCATGCCTTGGTACACATTGTACATGGTATTGTCAAGTCCACCCAAAAGGTAGTTCTTACACAAGAAGTCACTAGACGACCATGTATCTTCCCGCAGTTGCTTGGCTATTTCCGATTCACCCTTCACAAGATCCGGATGATCTTTGAGGTATTTAGCCAACTACAGAGTTGTCAGGTAGAACAATATTTTGCTCTGCCATTGTTTAATGTTTGCCCCACCAAACGTTTTCGGTTTTTCTCCATGAGAGAACGGTACTGTAATGTTTCCGCTAGCCATGTGTAACTGGAAAATCTATAGGGGTCAATAAGTCTATAAAAGATAATTGCACAACGATCAATAAATGATCTTGTTCAAGTGATATACCAAGTATCCACATATTGTTATATTGGACAGTAGTACCAATAAACACAAGTCCTTAAATTTCCGACTAATTTTTCTTATGACAAGTAAATAAAGGAATATTCCCAGAGGACGAGGAGGGTCCGGAGTAACCACTTAAATCTCTGACCACTTAGGCTCTTATCGCTTTTTTGACAGAATATCCTTTAAACACTTCCTCAATAGAATTTCTTAGCAATTCAAAACTTAGTATTACACTTTTAATTTTACAATACAATATTCGATATGTGTATGTGTCAATCAAGATTGTATGGAATTACTTTTGTAAGATTACACTTTCAATTCTCAACCAAGTATGCAACACATAATTAATTTTTAACTTTATCACTATGTGTATGTTTGTGATAATTGAACACCCTAATAATAACTTAAATCTATACTACCAAGATTATTGTGATTCAGTATATGATTTACTAAGTTAATATTATGATTAATTAAATTAATCTAAGTCTTTTCAATTTAGACACAATTCCAGGACTTAGTTCGTTAGTGTCGCATTCGTATCTACATTCAAATGAGACTGTCCAGTGTTTGTACGTTCAAGTTACATTCGAGAACGCGTTCGAACGAAGTATTCCAGAGAGTCCACGTTCGTGGAGCGTTTGAGAACGCGTTCGAACGGAATATTCCAGAGGGTTTACGTTCGTGTTGTGTTTAAGACGCGTTCGAACATTTTAAGTCAGATGGCTTGCGTTCGATTTGCGTTTGAATACGTGTTCGAACGTTCTTAGGTAGAAGGCTTGCGTTTGAGTTGCGTTTGAAGACGCGTTCGAACGTTCTTACGAAAATTCAGATTTTTGCCTTTGCATTCGTTGGGCGTTCGAACGCCATACGTATTTTTCATGCACAGACTTTATTTTTCCAGAAAATTTTCTTTTCTAAGCATACGAATTACTATCTAACAACACTAATATGATAAGTTCTTAAGATTCTTGGTAGTTTAGTGTCATTAAACAGAAAACAAACATGCAATAAACAATCAACTCCAGAACATAAAAGTAGATCTACACTAACATGCATAAACCCTAAAGTTTTGAGAACAAGAAAAACCTTGTAAATGACGAATACAGTGGTCCAGGTCGAGAAATATCTCTGTCCTTAAGAACTTATCAGCCCCGTCTTGGTGCTCTACGAATTTTGTGGCTAATGTTCTCCTAGGATAACCCGGATTCCTCTTGTTCAAGGGGCACTCCTTAACAAGATCTCGAACATGGAAAATGGAGGAACACTTTCTCGACTCAAAAATGAAATTATGAGACTCTTTTTTATTTTGGATGAATTAGGATTGATTTCTTATCTTTGAATGAACATGGATGCCTCCTTATAAAGGCATGAAAGGGTTCCTCAAGGGCACCCTTTGGGTTGGGGTGCAACCCTCCAAAGGGTTATACCCCTTCTATGCATCCCTTGGAGTAAACAACCATGTTACACTCAATTGGAGGACATGTCCCTATGTGGTACCATCCAAGGGACATGTCTCTCCTCCATCCAAACTATAACATTTGAAGATTTGAAGAATTTACAACAGGTATAATCTTTGTTTTTAATTGGAGAAATTAATTTTCTTATGCATGTTAATATATATTTGATATATATGTTATATGTTTCCTAATTTTATTTGGTGCTTAAAATTTATTTAGACTATGTTGAATCTTAAAATTTAAACATGTGTTGTTTTTGAATTAATAGTTGACTTAATTCAAAATTATGATTTGCCATTGTAGAGTGTAATAACCACTCTTCTTATCCTTAGAATTGTTCATAGGTATTTCTATTATGTTGACTCTAATTTGGTGTAAATTAATTTGATTAATTTGGTGAGAAATTAGAAATTATACGAAAATTTGAATTAATTTTATAAATTAGTTTAAATGTGAAATTAATTCATTTAAGGCTAATAATATGATATTTGGATGTGTTTGTATATATATTGGGTGTTAAAATAATTTCCAAAAATTATTTCAAGGAGAATACATGAAAACAGTGAAATTACATGAAAAACGGTGTTATCGTGAAAAACTTATCCAAACAGTCTACTCACTGTTTGGTCAGGTCATGGGCTGACTGGTTACTATTCAAGTGACCGGGTCAGCTCAGATCGGTACTCGATTGACTGGTTACTCATTTTCATAGTATTTTTTCGAAAAATATTTTCATAATCATTTTTGTATTTTATATTATCGTTACTTGATAATGAATAATATGTTTAGATGAAATACAAATGAATTAGAGGCATATGATACCAGATAATTTATTCGGAATTTTTTTTTAAAATATTTAAAAATAAATTTCTCCTAAAATCCCGCTTCCGTAGTGAGTAACCTCAACATATATGTTATATGTGCATGATTGGTTATATGAATATGTAAATGACTTGTCTAGTTCTTGAAATTTTGATAATGGTTCCTGAGTGTATTGATATGCTTTATGTATCTAATTGGATGAATCATTATGTTCTGCCTTGCATTTAATACTTGATGTATTGCATATACACCACATGTATTCTCTTTCCTACATATACACTATGGTGGGGATTCTCTTTGGGCCCGTCCGGTTGAGTTGGTTCCCGAACCTAATGTGCATATACGTACATATTATTGGGGTTTTGGGCACGGGCGCGGTGGAAGCGATGTTCAGGCGAAATCATAATTTAAAATTTTTAAATTACCAAATAAATATTCAATATCTAATATAAATAATTTATTTATATTTCACCTAAACATATTTATTCGATATCAAATAATGACATAAATAACTAAGAAACGTTGCGAAATTTTTACGAAAATGTTTTTCCGCAAAATGGCATAAAACGCGTTTTTGACCAAATCGACTACCCAATACACATGAGGGCTGCCCAGGTCAGCCCCAATAGTATTAGGGCAGTTCATGGGCTTCCCGAACAGTGACAAATTCACTGTTTAGGAAGCCGTCACCCGGTTGGCTCAAAAGTCACCCGGTAACGTCGTTTTTCACAGTTTTCGCTTATTTCAATTCCGAAATAATTTCCGACAATTGTTCCAACACCCAAAACACATCCAATACATTTATATGACATAAATTTCATCAATATAAACCCATATTTTCCAGATCTGATCCAGAAACTAAGAATGTAAATTTTTCATGTTTTAATCCAACTTTTTCAACATTAATCTAATTAATCTTAACACCAACCAAGTCACCAAAAATGAACCACCCTAGAACAATTCTAGGCATTACAAGAGTGATCATAATACTCTAGAATGGAAACATATCATCAAATGATAAAATTGAATCAATATTACACTAATATCATTCAATTTAACTTCACACATGCAATAGGCCTCCAAATCAATCCTCCACAACCAAAAGCCCCAAATTTATAGAAAAGAAGAAACCCTAGAATCAATCTAGATAATCAAGAACATGAAACATGCTTTCCAAGCTTAAGGGGATTGAAGATTACCTTTAATCTCTTATTATCATAAAGCTTTTTCTTGATTTTTCTTCATTTTCTTCCTTGAATCATCAAGAACAATTTGAGAGTATTTGGAGCTGATGAGTATTCGGCCAAGCTTCCATTGGAAGCAAAAAAGAAAAAAATTTCTTTAAAAAATTCACTTTGCCGACCTTGTGAAGGGCAAATTTGTCATTTTTGCTTTTTAATTTCATTAAATAAAAAACAAGTAAAGATAAGCTCTAAGTTTTGACAAATCAAATTTGCACACTTAGCTTAATAAAAACATGCCACATGTATCAATAATAATTAGACATATTGCATAACATTTATGTAATATGGATATTATTTAACTATTCAAATATTTAACATTTAAATATCTAAATAATTAATTAATATCATTATTATAATATATGTATTTTATTTACATTAAATAACAAATACATATATTAAGGCATGTGTCAAAATCTAATTTGACAATTAATTAATGTGTATCTAATCAAATTATGTATCAAATACAAATACACAATAATTACGATCGACCAAAAATGCCCATATGCATGTATTTTCGTTTAACCGTTTAAACGATTCGAATTAACTCATTTAATCCGATGAAGTATTATGAATAATTTGTATTATTCATAACGCGTTGCCCAAGTTCTCAACGAGTACACTTCATATTGTGGGACTCTATAAGTTTAGGTTTATCTATCACGAAATCCAATTTCGTGTCCATAATTCACCCACTCATGAATTATGACGACCACAGATAATCTCGTTAAACTATGCAAGTCGAGGTCATTGCATACGTATAATCCATCTGTCACAGGCTATCCATATTATACCTGGGATATAGATAAGAACGTCAAATCCTTTCGGTATAATATAGTCGACTTTTTCAAATTTACGTTCTCTAAATAACACTCAGAACTGATTTTCGAAGTTATACCACAGCCATGGATTTACTAGATTGTAAACACGTGTAGGATGCCTATGCCTTGTACAAAGGACTGACAGATTCTATCTTGATACGCAAAGGATATCATGAGCATCAGTCCACACCCAACGAACATGCAGAGGTCTGATTTAAAAAGATCGGTGATGTGACTGCCATCAAAGTGTGGAGGATAACTCATATATCCACAGTGGTATCTCAAGTCGAAGGACCACTATGCTCGCTCAACTCGAGAATATTCCTATTGATGTTGGTGTACCATCTATTAGGAAATCTTCAGTGAGTCGTTTAGTATTTATCAAATAAACACCTACATGTCTATACGAGTCTCCCGAGACTCATGGTTTATTGGGATAAACTATCGAACCAAGTCATGATATACGACATGTACTGGTCTCAGCGGATTTTGCTAACCGACCCGTGTTAGTAAATCTTGACCATGAAATTTATTTAAGGATATACAACTTATATTGATGCTTCCCAATGTCAATTACAAACTACGTTGTAACTGCACACTACGTTGTAAATCCTAGGGTCTTTGTCTAATATACACATATCACTAAATCAGATTCAGTTTCAATCTAATCATAATTAGATATCTAATTGTAGTTAGATCGAATCTGTATATAAAAGACAAGAGGTGCAACCTTTAAATAAGTAATATTATGGAAAAAATGAATTGTTCGTATTTATTAATCGGACATAAATACGATCCAGATTGGCACTCTGAGCACAAACTCTAACAATTTCTCTCACTTGCTCTAGTGCCTATCCACGGTATCATATACGTATCTCAATGTGTATCACATACTCATGGCCCTCGAGAGATCACCTAGCACTCAAGAGGTAAGCAACAACAAGTAAGCCCGCTATTAATAAATTGAGTCTGTCCAACAAACCCAATTATTTTCCTTAGTAATCATCATTCATATTTTGTAGAACCCAAGTTCTACGTCAATATGATTCAGACGCTATATCAATATTGTGTTATAGCTACTAAGTTGTCTATGTATTTAAGGATCAAATCCAAATACTTTGCAGACAACCGCAAACACAATATTAATATCAAACTTCTAATCTATAAGGTCACTTTCTAACTTCATAAGTCAATACTTCACAAGTTATAACTAATTCTACTAATTTAGTAGAATTAACGGTGACACTCCCACTGTATCTTTTTTGACTTTATATGACATAGACTATCTAATGTCATAATTAGACTCAAAATAATCTGACCGTAATAGTTGCGGATTATATTCTCCATGACTAAGAAACTTGTTCTCAATATCTCAAAGATCACAAAGAACATGTTTCAAGATCCATCTTATGGTCTACAACATATCAAAATAACTCGTAACAATTACAATTAAATTGATATCTTTAATCGCACATTATATAGTATTCATTATGCTATCATCATATGAAGCATCAGATTGACTAGACATTCTAATCAATTTCTCTTTCGTCAAAGGAATCATCCTTTACGAAAGATAAATATTATACATAAGAGACACACTAACTGTCAAACAGTTATACTAATTGTCATACAGATAGTTTTGATGTGTCCTTTATTAGATCATATCTAATGCACGACTAATGGAAATTTCTCACAAGTCTCTTGTTTTATATCAAATATATCAGAGACAACTCCCACTACTTTCACGGAGAAAATAAGACTTAGGTAAAGCTTTTACCTCACAAACATTTCATTATTACATAATAATGATAATGTCTTTAGGATATATAATACTAGAAAGAAATTTGTACGCTCCCACTGACCCTACTATCTAATATGTATTGTCTATGCTTTGATAAAATCAGACAATCTGACTGTATCAAAATTAGAGAACACAGATTTTCGGAAAGCTCACATGAGTCTACAATGGGCTCTATAAGCTGGTATATTAAACTGTGATCTTAGCAGAATACAAACTCTAGGGCCATTCTAGAATGAACTCTTCAAACAAAGAAACCACAACATATTTCTCATTCGAAGAAAACATTCAGGAATGCCACTTTGCATTCTTTAGCCAAAATACATAGTTTAATATCAACATTAACCAACAAATCTTTAATTGTTCAATTAGTGCGACTTTAGATTCTCAGAATCTATAATAGATCACTGAGTATAACTTTTCTCATTGTCATACTATAAAGGTCAACCTTTATCAATCTCACTTTGCTTTTGCTGCGCAAACAATTTGTACATTTTATGAACAATTCATAATAAAAGCTTAATCAAGTTCAAAACTTGATCGTAGTAAGCTATGAACAATGTTATATCTATGTTTCAATACTAACTTCTGAAATCGATATCAAATATAGTCGACTTTTTCAAATTTATGATCTCTAAATAACACTCGGAACTGATTTTCGAAGTTATACCATGGCCATAGATTTACTAGACCGCAAACACGTGTAGGATGCATATGCCCTGTACATAGCACTAATGGATTCTATCTTAATACGCATAGGATATCATGAGCATCAGTCCACACCCAACGAACAGGCGGAGGTCTGATCTAAAAAGATGAGTGACGTGACTGCCATCAAAGTGTGGAGGATAACTCATATATCCACAGTGGTATCTCAAGTCGAAGGACCACTATGCTCGCTCAACGCGAGAAGATTCCTATTGACGTTGGTGTACCATCTATTAGGAAATCTTCAGTGAGTCGTTCTGTGTTTATCAAATAAACACCTACATGTC
>SKCR01028226.1:0-49975 GCA_019454045.1 Zanthoxylum bungeanum
AGATGAACGATTCTGGATCAAGGTTGTCATACATTTATAGAATGGACGACAGCTGTAGATAAACCATAAACAAAATGCATGTTTTGTTTGCTCTCTATGTACTATTTTTTATTACTAATTCCAGACTTGAATCCTCTTGTTTATGACATTTATACACTAAGTATGAATGTACATAAGTAATCAATGGTGCACAAGATGATTTATAATATATGAAGTAAATCAAAACAATTTGATAAATGAATAATGCATCATTTATTAGTTCAAATTAATTCCATTTGCATATTATATGATGTTTTAGGGCACATATCTCAACAATCTCTCTCTTACACTAGAGCAAATGAGACATATCACGTAATCCTAGACTCTCTAGGTGACCTTCAAAAACTTTAGCCATCAAGGTCTTTGTAAATGGATCAGACAGGTTCTCCTAAGAATTTTCGGAGCCAGACTACTTCCTTAACTATTTCACAAGCTACTACATACTCAAGCTCCATAGTGGAGTCAACAATACAGGAATGGACTATCCAATTATCATAGGGAGAATGCCTTTCCCCCTGGTATTTATATTAATAGCCACTTGTCTGCTTTAGTTTTAATAATACCACAAGACCTCCCTTAGTCAAAAAGTCAAAAGAATATTCTCATTTTATAAGTTTTTGACATATTTTCCCTTACCTAAATAATTAAGAATTTTACATCATTATTAATTCTTTAAATTAATTAAAAAAAGATATATGAAAATTATTATAAAGTATAATATTTCAATATAGAATTATTATAAATCTAATATTTTAATAAAAAATATAATTTCATTTAATTAGCTTAAATAAATTTATTCTAAATATAGTTTAGTATAGTTCTATTATAACTAATATCATATTTAGTTTCATATTACAGTAAAATATATAAAACAAAAAATGTATGTGTAACACCCCATCAGAGACAAAATGCTACCTGCATGAGACATGACTGACCCATCTCCATAAGCCTCTAAATTTACAGAAAATCCGGAATGATGTATTCTAAAACTAGACAACCCGGATCACAGTCCAACATCAAACGGAATATAAGAAAACATCAAATAAATAAAATGACCTCATGTCCACAAAAAAACTCATCAAAATCATATCCTAAGGGCTCTGTGCCCACATCATCTATCAACACTCAAGGGCTCTGTGCCCACAACATCATAAGCAATCAAAATATTTACTTAATATATATACAAACATTGTGCTTAGTACGACAAATAAAATATTGATCACAAACCCTAGACCTCTAAAACTCTTCCCAGGACACTTGCGAGGGTCACTATTGCTTATGTGATCCGCATCTCAAGTATGAATTCCAAAGCTGTCGTGGTTAACCATTTTGGAAGCCAACCTGCAAAACTAGCAAACTGGTTTGGTGTGAGTTTGATCGGTGGTAAACACACACGTAACACAAGCGCACGTATCGCTCAAGTAGTATAAAATGTATCGATCTCACAAGGACTTAAAACCTATGATATTAATTGATGAAGCTAAATGTCTACGAGTATCTAATTGATTGATTGTTGGTTGGATGATGATTTTATCTAAAACAAGTAAATAAAATAGTGCGAAAGTAAATTTAAGGAAAAATCAATATTATAAAGCTATCTAGAGTTGTGAATTCTTCCAATATCTTTCAAATATGAAGTGATTATCTCATGTTTGTGTAATATATCGGTTTATTAACTTGGAATACAAAAATGTGCAAAAGCCTCTGTCGATGGCCAGATGCAAACACCCAAAGTAACCCAATTAATCAAATTTCTATGTTAACCAAGTTACCTGAATTCATTAAGATTAATTTCCAATTGTGGCTACCCCCGCCCGACAGGTATATGTATATCCTGGAAGGAAATCTACCTAAGGGATATATACCATGAGGTGAGATCTTGAGCTATTGAGTCTAAGGCTGAAATCTAAAATCCCTTTGTCAAGTTCATTTTAAGTTTATCAAATCAATCTTATTAGTGGCCAGTTAATAAGAAGCATTAAGATTAAGACTCAATAAATAAACCATTATATTACCCAAGACACAAAATAACCAACTTATAAATCGGTGATATGGAGTTCATCACAACTCTAGATATATTATTTAGTTACAACACATATATAGGATTATTAAAGACATAAATAAATAAATCAACATAAAACAAACTTGAAAATTAAAAAAGGTAAAATAAAACAATAAAATAAAATATTGGGGTTAGGGGATCGACTTTTATTACTTCTAATTTAGAAATCTCTCTTATTATAATATATAAATCTGCATTATATTACCAACCGACCATATAGGCAGTATCCTCATTAAGTCATATTTTTAATTAATTCCAACCGACCATAAAGGCGGTATCCAATTAAGTCAGGTTAAAATTAATTTAACTAAGTCCAACCGACCATAAAGGCGATATCCCATTAAGTCAGGTTTTAAGATAGTTTATATATTATAACTAAGGGACATTAATCTAAATTATAATAATAAAAGTTTTACCTTTCACCCCAGCACAAAGAAGTTATCTACTCATACTTTAAAGTAAAACAAGAAAGATTTATTGCTTCAAATAAAAATTAAATACAAGAAAGCTGTAAATAAACAAAAAAGATATTATCTTCTTAGTATTCTTAAGGAAATCCCCAGAAGAATGTATGAATTTTTCAAATGAAATCAGCCTCAATTTATAGGTAAAATTTGGCATCGCGGTTCGCGACGCGTAAGGCTTGCGCGTCGCGACGCCCGTTGATGCTTGACATATAACACACTATTGGCTCGGCATCGTGACGCCTGAAGGCTTGGCATCGCGACGCTGACGTCATGATGACGCAAGGGATCATGCGTGTCGGGAGGCTGAATTATTGTGCTAACGTCATGATGATGTGGCGATAACGCACGTGATGACGTGGTGATGACGCGTGTCGACAGCATAGTAATCGCTGAGCGTCGCGACATAGAGAACTTGCCCGACGCGACGCGTGAAATTCCTTTTTTTCCCTTTTGTCTGTTTTTCACTGTTTTATCCCTGATTTGATTCCATTGAGTCTTGAAATCTTATTTATCTACAAAATAACACAAAACACATCAAAATATTCGAAAATATCGAGAAACTATACAAAATATTAAGTAAAATGGGCGGTAAATATTGATATATTTTCCGCTTATCACACCCTCAAACCTAATATTTTGCTAGTCCTCGAGCAAAACAAACAAAAGAAAATACAATAAATAACGTTAAAATAAAATTAAACTAAGCCACTTTCGTAGGGATCACGGTTGCATTTAGCGTATGCAACAAGCCTTTAAACCCCTAGGTGTCCCTAGTGGACGAGTTGTAGTCTCGTGAGGGCTTACAGCGACGACACTCACAAACGTCAATCAAATGTACAATCAAAACACACAAAACAAGTTAGTGACTAAACAAGTGAAATTCTTATCCAAATTAATAGTTGTTTTTTTTCTTTTTAAATTACCAAATAAGTAAATTCTCTAATTATTTTTACCATTATCCATATAAACAACTAATAAGGTATTAATCAAATCATTGTGCCCACAATATTCATAAGTGTAGTTGAAAAGAGAGTAATATTTTTGTCCTAAAGTTATATCAGAATTCATACCTTTTTTGGCAATGGAATTTTATTTTTACATCTTTAATCCATGTAGTGAGCTTGGGCCAATGACTCCCAACCAGTTTGCTTTAGAGCACTAGGTGTTAAGAAACCCTACGGACTTAATTCTTGGACCTCAGATGTTTAAAGGCTCTACCGTTTGACGCGACCAATCTGTGCTTACTAGGACAAGACGTCAGGTTACTAAGTAGAAACTTTATTATTATTAACTCAAGCTTTTACCGTTTGACGTGAACAATCTCTACTTACTGAGGCAAGATGCATGGTTACTAAGTAAAAACATGGTTAATTATTTATATACACAATTTTTTTATTCATCACTTTCAAATGTTTCCTCCAATAAACTAGAGCACTGAATATTTCAAACTTTTCACTTACAACTCATGTCCGTATGTTACCATGCATGTTGATAATACATGTCAACTCACATATGAAGATCCAGTTTAGTCAGTATTATGAAGAATTCATAAATTTAAATAATTCAAAAGGAAATAAATAAAAATTAACTTGTTACGAAATATGTTGAGATACGTCTCAGGAGTGAAAATTCTTTACACAGCTATCTCAAACACCATTCCACCTTTTTAGCCAAGTTAAAAACACAAAAAAAAATCAAATTTTTATTGAATTTTTGACTAAAACCAAGCAATAACAACACAACGAAAAATAAAAATAAGATACTAGTCAACTATTCCCCTCCTCCAAACCTAATTGAGACATTGTCCCAATGTCTAAAAAGAAGAAGAAAAGTTTAGAAGACAGTACTTCGTTAGCGTAGAATTCTACATCTAAAAAGACAACTAAAGATTAAGATCCAGATTTATCCGACGTTTCTTACCACGATCATTATCATACCAGATTATCTTGGAAAGGATACGGTCAATTTGTGGTTCAAAGGCTAAGAGTTGGTCAATTAAATCATTGGTTGTTCTGGCAGTGAAGATATATCTTTTACAGGTTTTGAAAGGAACCCATTTCTCTGGGCATCATCAAGAAACACACAAAGAAAGTCATAAATGGGAAACGTCTTAGGCACACAGATCGGACTTGAAAAAATTTTCTACCCTTCTCCTTTGAATACACAATGGAACCAGCAGTACCACTGGAATTTTTCTACTGTTTTAAGCGAAATTTCAGCCCTAAAATAGCCCTTGAACAGCCCCTCAAAATAGCAGCACAAAACCGGACTGTTTTAGAACCCGAAATACTCCCAGCACACTCCCGAACAGCCCCTAAAATGGCGTGGACAGTGGCTGTGTTTTGGTTCTGATTTTTCACTTGAAAACAGCCCCAACACAGCCCCAAAGCACCACTAAATGTTCCCAAAAATTGTGGATTAAAACGAAACCAAACCGAGTTCCGTTTCACCAACCAAAGGGGCCGCAGTGAGCAATATTTAGCCTCACTGTCGTGAACAAGAAAATAAGATGAAGATGAAATAAAGTTCGACACCACAAAGTCTTCAGTGTTATGTCTCGTTACCAACGAATACTTGTGTGGGCAAGACTCACAAAATAATCTCTAACGGTTTAGGGATTAAGTCACACAAACAACTTTTATTTTTGATTTTTATTTTTCTTTTGTTCTTGTTTTTCTTTCTCAACAATTGAGAGGATTTGGAAGAAGAACAAAGGTGACTAGGGTTAGAATGAGAGGCTTAGCCAAAAGAAAAATTATATTTTCCTTTTTATACTTAGGGTTTAATTTTACAAAATAAAACAAAACCATTTCTATTTCTCAATGTGTGAAATTCGGCCAAGGGGTATATTTTTCAATAATTTTGTAACATCCAATATTACATAATCATCATCTTAATGATAATTTAAAATTCCTCTTTAAGAGTTGTAACATCCAATTTAAGATGTTTATTTTCCAAAAACTCTTCCCCACATTTTCCTTTGAAATTCGACCAACACTAGGAATAATAGATAATTTTGTAACATTAAGTATTTAATTCCATAATTAAAATATATGTTACAAAATCAAAGAGTTACTACCTTTCATAAAGGTGTAACTTCCAAATTCAATTCAAAGGGTTTCCAAAACCCAAATTTGGAATTCCAATATTACCATTCATTCAAATTATATTAAATATAATTTAATAATAAATAATAAACAATTATCATATAATCATTTATTATATAAACCATATATTAACTTTTAATACATAGTTCCAAGTGTGACAAATAATATTATTAATCATATTAATAATATTTATACATATGTGAGTATACAATTGGACTATCCAATTATACTAAATCCGCTATAGTAAATCGAGCTAGCATGGGGACCAAATGGACCAACGGTTCCGTGCTCCAGTAATCTCGAAATATTAATTAAGCTCTAATTAAATATTCAGATTATTAACTTTGGGTTTCCACTAAAAACTTGAAGCTGCACTCTCGTTGTCGCAGATGAATATTAAGCCGAACAAGTTGGTATCCATCGATATAGTCATTGCATATAGATTAACCCTTCACGAGTATCTCTCGTAATTAGAGCCGGGTCATAATGTCTGTTATCCCCTCTAATTATTTTACCTTAAGTACCATTGATTCTCTAATGAACGATTTATTCATAACAATTATGAATTTTAATCTTTGTATTCGTAATAGAAAAACTTGAGCGCTCAAATCGTTCACAAGCACCGAATCAACCCTTAAGAAAGAACTCCTCTACTTCTCTACTTCTCGCAAGAAGGAGTGAACTCCATGTCTATATAAAACGTTCCCAGCTACACAATAGACCATGCCCCCAAGGTACATAGCTATTGGTCTGGACTGCTACACACACCAACCTCACCTTGTAAATCAAAGGACATAGCCTGCCATGCAGAGTTCGTAGTACACTCAGGATTAAGATTAATCCATTATGTTGGAGTTTACTAAGGTCCCAAGGATCAATAAACAAGCATGAAACATATGTGAATACATACGAGGGAGTTGCGAATACTCACATCGATCGGTTGAGCGATGCGGAGGCAACAAAATCGGTTTCTGCTCACTGTGAACTGCTCGGCAGTGGCTGAATTTGGCCTTCATATCGGCTTTGATCATCAAGATTTTGATCTCCAAGCTTCGTCAAACGATTCCCGGCTCATGGGTGGACTTCCCTATCACCTTCGCATGTCTCTCAGAGTGCTAGCTCTCTTGATTGCCACAAAACAAGCATTTTTTGCTTCCCATTTCTTCAAGTCCTCGCAGTGGCGGTTTCCAAAACAGAAGAAAACCAAGCCCCAATGGCGTGAGAGATGAGAGAAATGGGGAGAGAGAGAGATATGTGTTAGTTGAAATGGTAATTGATTTCTAAAATCAAATACACAATTTTGGTTCCAAAAGTCAAAGCAATTAATGCCACAAATGCCACAACCACACACATCACTCAATCACATCAATCACAGTGTCAAGTCACATCACTCAAAGTGACATGATTTGACGCTTGATGTGACGCTAGATGCGACTATGATTTGACGCTTGATTTGACTTGCGTGCCGCACTCGAATTCGAAATGCGAATGCGCTCGCAACAATCCCGGGCTCGGGTTCGCTAATTCAATTAAATTATTAACGCCTAGCAAAGTCCTATTCACGTCGCTAACGAATTAATTCTAAATTAATTCGTTCGCCCGAATTAAAATCTAATTTTAATTCCGCGTCGAAATCCAATTTCGTTTAATATATCGAATATATTAATTAATCGATTAATTCCAAATTAATCGTTATCTCTCTTTAATGATATTTTATCCCAGATAAAATATCTCCGCAATTAATCCCAGATTAATTTTCTCTCTCATCTAATTAATCCCAGATTAATTAAAAGTGCGAGTCATACGTCATCGGTGAATCTTTGGGAAGCGACCCATGAGATCCCCGGATATGTTGGCAGTAAATTCGGTCGTCGGACTATCCGAACACGTAAGTACCTCGTACTACGTTTATACCGATTTACAAGACAAGGTTGGCTTCTAGCAAAGCGCCATGCCTACCCAATTCTCCAGAAATATCCTTACAGGAATAAAGGATCTATATCAGGCGTAGTATACGTAGTATTGCGTATTTCGATCCAGTATCGGATGATCACATGCAAGGCCTGGGGCTGGTATAGTGTCTGCCCCGTACGAAGCATATATCGGATTACGAGCAACTAGTCTCTTAATATCGGATAATCATGACCAAGTCATATTATCCCGATGGTTGCAACCTTTTTAGAGAACCAGTTATGTATCCTACGCGATCATCATCTCCATATGACTGGAGTGACACTTCCGTCTTGACATCACACCCAACACACTACGATTCTCAATATACCCAGCATTGGCGTACACAGAACCTGTTAAAGCCCTGGACGACCGCAAACCAAAGTATATTGATTGTCGCAAGTATTAGCGGTGCAAGTCTCAGGTTAAGACCAAATACACCTACCCTGATTTCGGACTTCCATAGACACATAGTCATACTACCAATGGAATTCCGAGGGGGTCTATCCAGAGCGAAGCTGTTTCCCGTACCATCGGTAAAACACAACCTCCTATTACACTTGCATGAGTATCCTATACCCAAATATATGAGAACTATGCCGTTGTGCCCTCACAACGCGCACAAGTGTAATACTAGTCTTTTACGTATTTATCGATGTCCAATCTCGATAATACTCTGACTAGGGATATTTAATGATTTATCCTTCGTGGACTGATACTGTCTCATATCATTCTCAATCCAGGAACAAATCATAGGGACCTCCTATCATTTATTATCTAGGTGATCTAATCACAAATGATAAGAGTGCAATCTCCTTTGTCACATAGTTAATTTGTACAACAACACCATGATCTGTACAAATAGTGACGCTATGGGTCATAATTGTCCAACAATCTCCCACTTGGCCTATAGCCAGTCACTCGAGTGTCTTACACCCGAACTATGTACGGTTGGCTCAAATTGCTGAGAAAAGGCTTTCGTCAGCGGATTTGCATGATTATCATCTGATGCGATTTATTCGATCATCACATCGCCACGATGTATGATCCGAACGAATCAGATGAATATCGAAGTATATATCTGGATCGTTGATGAGACCATTAATTCTTTAGCCTGTGCTGACGCCTAGCTCAGCTGCTAACAGAATTATATCTAATCTAATTAGATTATTATCGACCCAAATGGCTTCTATTGCGCCTCAGCTGCAGCAATAACCCGCATTTGTTGTTTATTCGGTAACAGTATCTTGCTTGGAAGATTTCCAGCTCACTGTTCCGTTATTCAAACTTGTAGTACCGTTTGCGACTTATAGTCGTTTATCGGTTTAGGAAACTTGCAGTAGTGATCCCAGTCACTTCAAGTTCTCATTCTCCATAGATTTAGACAGAAGCATCCTTAGTTCTCTAAGATACTAACGGATGTTCTTAACATCAATCCAGTGACTATCACTTGGATTGGCCTGTTTGTGAATCCATATGCTCAAAGCGTATGAGACACCAGGTCGCGTACATTTTTCAATGTACGATTTCTCGGAGAGTTTTATCGAAAGCCAAGCTTTCACCGATTGTTTATTATGGGAATATCATTTCCAAGAAATGACATATTATCATTATTTATAGGACAGCCACTGTCAGTGCGCTCCCACTAACCTCTTTTATACACAAGAATCATTTCGTTTTGAATTAAATCATAAACTATTATGATTACATCAAAACGATAATTCCAAGAACCTATGCTTGCTTCAATCCAAACATGGATCGAATAACCTGCAAACCTTGTTTGCTAGTTTTGGTACGACAAAACCGACAGGATGTTGTAAACATCCTCCAAAAGGTTTCCTTTTCAGGAAAGCGATTTTCCCGTTAGCTGACATATTTCATAAATGAAACATGCAGCTTAGCAAGCATTATCCAAATGGATTTACCGTGGCAACATAAAAGGTTGAATCGTAATCAACACAATGTTGATAACGATACCTTTCCGCTAAAAGCCTAGCTTTATACGTTGGTATGTTGCCATCCATGTATGTCTTCCTTGAAGACTTATATAGTACCAATAGGCACAATGCCTTGCGGTACATCAACTAGTATCCAAACTTGTTGATATACATGGAATCCATTTCGGATTCATGACACTTTGCCATAATAGGGAGTCGATACCTTGTATCACTTCATACGTAGTCAGTTGGTATACCTCAAAAGATTGACATCTTTATGAGGTGAGATCAGAAACCCATACCCCAGGTTGTTTTCTGACTCTCTCCGACCTACGCGGTTCTTGTGTATTCGAAGATTAATGGTATAGTTTCATCCTTGATGAACTATTTTGTTCCATTAAGGAATCGGTGCCTGGACAGTATTACTCCGATTTTCATCGAGTTTTATCTATCCTCCCACTTACCACTGCATATCGGTATTCCTCTTAGGAAAACCGCATGGCGAGCAACAATCTAATTGTTCTCTTGTGAGTTGTATAAGTACTATACTTTGGTATCCTAGGATAACCTACAATTGGCACTTATCCAATTTGGGTTCTAGTTTGGTATCATCCAAACATATGCCTAGCATTCCCAAATTCAGGAATGAGAAAACCAGTTTCTTTCCTGTTCATATCTAATATGAAATCTGTCAAACAGATTTTATGGAACCTTATTCTAAATAAGTTCTGCACTGTTATACTTATTATCCGTTGAAGGAAATGGTAGCTCAGAGCGACTCATGATTAACCTTATCATGTCCAACAAAATTCGGTTACTCAGTTCGGACACACCGTCAAACTGACGTGTTCCGGGAGGAGTCCTCATTGAAAGAATACTTTACTCTTTCAAGTATATTAGAAACTTATTGCTTAAGTATTTTCCATTACGGTCTTACCGTGACGGTTTAATACTTTAGCCGATCTGTTTGTCTATTTCGTGTCGAAACTTTAAAAGTTTCCGATTTTGTTCTTCAAAAGAAACACATAACCATAACGCGATGCCACATCCGTAAAGGTCACGAAATATTCATATCCACCTCTAGCCTAGCTAGACATGGGCCCACTTGCTTCACTATGAACTAGGGCTAACAGATCTGTGGCATTTGCACTTTTACCAAGTAAAGGTGTTTTAGGCACTTTGCCCAATAAACTAGATTCGTAGACTTTATTTGAATTGAATCAAATTAGTCGAGTACCCACTCTTCAAAAGTGTGGATATACGAGTCTTGTTTGATTGTGTCCCAGACAACAATGCCACAATTAGTTTCATCTGATCAAATCAGTTTGAGCTATTTGTTTGTCATGTTATATATTTGAGATTTATTTATATTCAAAATATAAATTCTGTTATTCACATCTAATGTGTTTATCTCAATATCATCTTTATATAATAAAACACTTTAGTGTTCTAGAATATAAGGTTCACCCGCAGCGGGTTAAACACTGATATAGAGATAATGTATCTAGTCAAACTAGTTACATTATAACAGTTTCCAATTTAGGTACACCCCGAAGGTAGTTCCTAACTTAGGTATCTACGGTTAAAACAGCGACTTTCGTCCCGTTTCCAATTCGCAGATAAATCTCATCTGAAGTCAGTATCCTGCTCAAAGCAGATTCTGACCATCAATACATATATTTATACCACACTAAGTATTTAAAATCCAATTTTAATACTAGTAGTGAACATAATGTTGACAAACATATTTGAAGTCAGAGCCTTGCTCGTCTTCAATTCCTTCATGTCTGCTTTGTCCAAACGGCAGTCATGCTTCCGCGATCCCGTTTGCCACATTTAGGCAAACATTTTGGGATATGTCTTTTATCTTCCTAGAAGATTATAATGATTTTGCCTTTGCCTTTTTCAACACTCCAAAAGCCTTTGGCCAAGCCTCGGTTTCTAGAATATCGAAGTAAGGTGCGCCTTGCGCTACTTGCCTTATTGCAAACTTTGACTTTGTCTCCTTGAGAATAGTCATTAACTCTCCAAGAGTTAAGTATTGCAATTTATTATTTCTAAAATCTAAGTATAGATTTATGAAGATCCTTCAATTTCATTATCATACTTTAAGGATCTAATCCTTAGTTCTGATTCAGAAATTAAGGAGTCAACTGCGACAAGCTAAATGGATTAAGCACTAAAGTTATCATCACATAAATCTTCCAAAGATTATGCTCTACTATTTTCTTAACTCCGGGCTTAGGCCTAATATGTTATTTTATCAAATAAAGTAACTTATTATTTTCCAGGACCATCCTGAAAATTATTCCCAATTTGAAAATTAAACCATTTAAATACATTTTCCCTAGGATTATGTTTTAAATGTCAATCTTTCAATTTTATCTTGATTCTAATAGTCCAACTATTTAATCAACGATTTTTGTACTATTTATTATAATGATTACAATAGTCCAACTATTTATCAACTATAATTTAATAGATTAAAATCAATTATATTATTACTATAATCCAATTATAAAATCAACTATAAATGAAATTTGAATATAGTCCAACTATTTATAAAACAACATTTAAATATTAGTCCAACTAACATTTAATTTATTTGACGAATGATATTTGTTTGAGCGCGTATGGCAAGTAATTAAACGAATATTGCAAATTCAATTCTTGCCTCCCACTATTTTTCGGCGAGCCTCTAACCCTCTGTCGAGTACTCGGGAAACCGTGTTTCCTAGCGGGCTAGGATCCCGTTAAATATCACACAATCTTGACTTTGGCCAACAAATTGTATGATAATTAACTAGGTAGATCTCTAAGATCGATTGGATCCAATCCAATTCCTAGATCCGGTAGGGGGACATCCAAGTCCGAAACATATATCTTATATATGCCAATACATCCAATGTATTACCTAACCTTTTTCCTCTGAATCAACTAAGCCTTGGCTTTGGCACAACAAACTTAGTGATCCCAGTTAAGCGCGACCCATTGACCATGGAAAGCTTCGTAATCAATGTCGATGGACAAGAAGTGGTCTTGACTTTGGCCAACAAACCACAACTTGGACAATACACCAATATGGAACAAAGCCTTCGTGATTCAAACACATCCTCGACGGATAAAGACCTTGACTTTGGCCAACAAGCCAATGCCAGTCTCGGATCTTGAGTGAGAATCACTCAATGGAAGGAAAGACGTTTAATATTTTGAGAGGGTTTTTTCGAGTGCAAATTGGCAACCAATTTATTATCTTTGTTAAGGTCTCATCATCATACACCCTTAAACATGCATTCTAAACACATAATAAAGCGCGTATAATAAAATAATAATGATATGCGGATGGATACTTTACACATTGATCCTAGATCAAATCTCTCTATTTCTCTCTCCCGCTAGCACATGTATTTGCTTCTACCCGTTACACTACACTTCTAAAGAAACCTCATTTACATTGAGGGGAATAGGTGAGAAGAGAATACAAAGAATAAGGAGGTAATAAGGCTGGACACGCAGGTCCAATTAATAAATCCAAATTTATTACAACAATTTCTAAAATTGCCCCACCCATCTAATATCTCATCCGATATACATTATTCATGCATCGCAACCATGTATTCACACAAGCATGTTATCAATCAATCTAATTAAATTAATTAATCTGATAATTAGTGATCATCCAATGTTCAAACAACAATTTGATTTTGCTCGAGTCAAACTCGTTTTGCGAATAAGTACTCAAAGTATGAATTCTCGAATTAAATTAAACTACAAAATTAAATCCAATTCAATTTGTATTTAATTCTAATTCACTATTTAATTCCAAATTAAATATCACACTTTATTTACGAACCTTTACGATTTAAATTCCAAATTTAATCGTTACGGGTCTCAAACCCGATTAACGTCCAACGTTAATTTAATTAAAGTCCAATGGGCTTTTAATTAATTTCTAAGGCGTGGACTTTTGGTCAACTCGGGTCAAACCCAATAACCAAAATCCAATCCGGGAGTTACCCCATAAGCCCAGAAATCAATTTAGGCCCATTAGGCCCAATTAAACTTTAAGGTCCATTAAGTCGCATTTGGGCTTTATGGATGCTGTTTTGGGCCCAATTGGATCCAACCAATTTTGCCTAAACCCAACTTAGTACAACCAAGCCCAATAAGCCCAATTAACAACACAACAAGCCCAAATCCAATTTAAAGGCCCAACATAATTAAATTACCAAATCCAAATTCCCAATTTAATTACATAAAGTGTATTACATAATTAATTACCCAATTAACATTTCTAAAACATCAATTAGCACTAATTAATCATGTCATTAATATTAAATCATGTCCAACACAATTTATTAAAATCAAACCCATCATGCTCAATGACTCTCGGCTTTTAGGGATTATTTGTGTCCGATTCGGTTTCAATCAAATTAAATCCACAATCGACATTAAATCACATCCCGAATGATTCTAACTCATCCAATGAATCAAAAATCAAAAACACCAAGACATTTAGGGCTCTCTAACTCTCGGCCAACACCAAGAAAATTGGGGAAAATTTGTTCCAAACACAATTTCAATAAATTGATCCAATCAATCCTCAATTCAAACACATTTAAGCATACTAATTCATCCAATTTCATTAATCATGCTCAAACACAAGTTTACCCAAATTTTAAGCCCTAAACGTTTTCATGTTTTTCCTTGCTCTGATACCATTGTTGGAGTTTACTAAGGTCCCAATGATCAATAAACAAGCATGAAACATATGTGAATACATACGAGGGAGTTGCGGAATACTCACATCGATCGGTTGAGCGACGCGGGAGGCAACAAAACTCGGTTTCTGCTCACTGTGAACTGCTCGGTAGTGGCTGAATTTGGCCTCCATGATTCGGCTTTGATCATCAAGATTTTAAGCTCTAAGCTTCGTCAAATGATTCCCGGCTCATGGGTGGACTTCCCTATCACCTTCGCATGTCTCTCGGAGTGCTAACTCTCTTGATTTTGCCACAAAACAAGCACTTTTGCTTCCATTTTCTTCAAGTCACTCGACAGTGGCTGTTTCTAAAACAGAAGAAAAACCAGCCCCAAGGGCGTGAGAGATGAGAGAAATTGGAGAGAGAGAGAGATGAAATGTGTTAATTGAAATTGGTAATTGATTTCTAAAATCAAATACACAATTTTGGTTCCAAAAGTCAAAGCAATTAATGCCCACAAATGCCAACCACACACATCACTCAATCACATCAATCACAAGTTGTCAAGTCACATCACTCAAAGTGACATGATTTGACGCTTGATGTGACGCTAGATGCGACTAGCGATTTGACGCTTGATTTGACTTGCGCGCCGCACTCGAATTCGAAATGCGAATGTGCTCGCAAACAATCCCGGGCTCGGGTTCGCTAATTCTAAATTAATGAATTTTCGTTGTGACGTAATTAAATAATTACGCCTAGCAAAGTCATTATTCACGTCGCTAACGAATTAATTATAAATTAATTCGTTCGCCCGAATTAAAATCTAATTTCAATTCCGCGTCGAAATCCAATTTCGTTTAATATATCGAATATATTAATTAATCGATTAATTCCAAATTAATCGTTATCTCTCTTTAAATGATATTTTATACCAGATAAAATATCTCCGCAATTAATCCGAGATTAATTTTCTCTTCTCATCTTATTAATCCAATTAATTAAAAGTGCGAGTCTACGTCATCGGTGAATCTTTGGAAGCGACCCTGAGATCCTCGGATATGTTGCAGTAAATTCGGTCGTCAGACTATCCAAACACGAAAGTAGCTCGTACTACGTTTATACCGAATACAGACAAGGTTTGTTAGTGTTCCTAGAACATTCATAGGATCTAATAAGCATGAAAAGAATTTCATATGATCATTATAAGGTGCGGAATAAACTTACAATGAGTGGATAGAGCTTTAAAATTTTTGAGAGGATGATCTCCAAGATCCAACCTTTTGATGATTCCAAGCTTTTGAGATGTTTCCCTATCACCTTTGTTGACTTGCTTAAGTGCTAGCTTGTTGATTTGATGAACAAATCCAAGTGAGAGAAGAAGGTGCTCACGCCCAAGTGCCTCCAAGAACTAGGGTTTTTTTTTTTTCAACTTGTGAATAATGTGTTGTGTAACAAGTGTAGAGATTTTCCTTTTGTTATTCACCTTTAGGTAAACTATTTCACCCTTTTTACCCTAAACTTGGTAGGTTTGGTAAATGGTTTACAAAAAGTAAAACAAGGTGGTTGAGTGGTTGGTGGCTTGGCATAAATGCCAACTACCACCACCTACCACACATGTGAAGTGGGCCCCCCACATTTGAATTCAAAATTCAAATATCTCTACGAACATTTGCCGCGGCTCGGTTCCGTTTAATCCCCGATTAAACGAACTTCCGTCGTTAAATAATTAAATCTAATTTAATTAAATATCGATGCCTCGCAAATATATTACGATCGACGTTTACGAATTAATTCTAAATTAACTCGTTCGTTCGTATTAAAGTCCGACTTTAATTTCGTAACGAAATCCAATTCGTATTAATATATCCGATATATTAATTTTAGCCCATTTAAATAAATTAAATAGAAAAATCAAATTTAACTATTAAATTTATTTTACCGATTAATTCCAAATTAATCGCGTTCTCTCTCTACTGAACACATTTAATCCCGGATTAAATAAAGCCCCAATTAATCCCAGATTAATTTTCTCTCTCTAAATTAATCCCAGATTAATTATATTTTAAGTCAACTGTCATCGGTGAATCTTTGGGAAGCGACCCAAGAGATCTCTGGATATGTTGGCAGTAAATCCGGTTATCGGACTATCCGATAAAGTGAGTACCTCGTACTACGTGCTTACCGATTTACAAGACATGGTTGGCTTCTAGCAAAGCACCGTGCCTACCCAATTCTCCAGAAATATTCTTACTGGAATATATAATCTATGTCAGGCGTAGTATACGTAGTATTGCGTATTGCGATCCAGTATCGATGTCACGTGCAAGGCCTGGGGCTGGAAAGTGTCTGCCCCGTACGAAGCACATATCGGATATCAAGCAACTAGTCTCTTTGAATCGGATAATCATGACCTTGTCATATTATCACGATGGTTGCAACACTATAGAGAACTAGTTCTGAATCCCTGCGTGATCATCATCTCCATATGTCTGAAGTGATACTTCCATCTTGACATCACATCCAATACACTACGATTCTCAATAAACCTAGAAGAGGCGCACACAGAACCTGTTAAAGCCCTGGACGACCAAAAGAAAGTTTACCGATTGTCGCAAGTACTAGCGATGCAAGTCTCAGGTTAAGACCAAATACACCTACCCTGAAGCGGACTCCCATAGACACATATACATACTACCAATGGGATTCCGCGGGGTCTATCCAGAGCGAAGCTGTTTTCCGTACCATCGGTAAAACACAACCTCCTATCGCACTTGCATAAGTATCCAATACTTAAACATATGAGAACTGTGCCGTTATGCCCTCACAACGCGCACAAGTGCAATACTAGTCTATTCCGTATTATCGATGTCCAGTCTCGATAATACTACGACTAGGGATATTTAATGATTAAACCTTTATGGATTGATACTGTCTCATATCATCTCAATCCGGAACTAATCATATGGACTTTTACCATTTATATATATCAAAGTAATTAAATTACAAAACGGTAAAAGGCAATTTCATTACTACATAGTTAATTTCGTACAAAAACACAATGCCTTTTACAAACAGTGACGCTATGGGTCATAACTGTCCAACAATCTCCCACTTGGCCTATAGCCAGTCACTCAAGCATCTAATACCTGAACTATGTATATGTCGCTCAAACTTTTGCTGGGGAATAGCTTTCGTCAGCGGATCTGCTATGTTGTCATCTGATGCGACCTTCTCGACCTTCACATCGCCACGATGTATGATCTCACGTATCAGATGGAAACGTCGAAGAACATGCTTGGATCGTTGATGAGACCGCGGTTCCTTAGCCTGCGCTATAGCCCCGTTATTGTCACAATACAATGGAACGGGGTCAGCTGCTAACGGAACTACTCTCCTAATCCAATTAGGAATTTTCGGATCCAAACTGCTTCCTTTGCTGCTTCAGCTGCAGCAATATACTCCGCTTCAGTTGTTGAATCGGCAACAGTCTCTTGCTTAGAAGATTTCCAGCTTACTGCTCCGTTGTTCAAACAAAATATGTACCCGGATTGCGACTTAGAGTCGTCTTTATCGGTTTGGAAACTTGCATCGGTATACCCAGTTACCTCAAGTTCTCCATCTCCATAAATTAAGAAGGCATCCTTAGTTCGTCTAAGATACTTAAGGATGTTCTTAACCGCCATCCAGTGACCTTCACCTGGATCGGCCTGATATCGACTACACATGCTCAAAGCATAGGAGACATCAGGTCGCGTACATATCATGGCATACATGATCGATCCGACTGCCGAGGCGAACGGTATCCGACTCATGTTGTCTCTCTCATCTTGAGTTTTAGGACACATGTCCTTAGATAGATAGACACCATGTGACACAGGCAACAGTCCCCTCTTGGACTGATCCATGTTGAATCTCTTCAACACTTTGTCAATGTACGTGCTCTGGGAGAGTCCAAGCAGCTTTCTAGATCTATCCCGGTAGATCTTTATTCCTAGAATATAGGCTGCTTCTCCCAGATCTTTCATGGAGAATTTTAATGAAAGCCAAGCCTTCACCGATGTTAACATGGGAATGTCATTGCCCATAAGCAATACATCGTCAACATAAAGGACAATAAAAGTAAGTGCTCTCCCACTAACCTTCTTGTATACACAAGGATCATCTTCATTTTGAATGAAATCATATTCTTTTATGATCTCATCAAAACGTTGGTTCCATGACCGCGATGCTTGCTTCAGTCCATAAATGGACCGATTTAACTTACAAACCTTGTTTGCAAGTTTAGGCACGATAAAACCGTCAGGCTGTTGCATATAAACATCCTCCAAAAGGTTTCCGTTAAGGAAAGCGGTTTTAACGTCCATCTGCCATATCTCGTAATCGAAATATGCAGCAATAGCAAGCATTATCCGAATGGATTTAATCATGGCAACGGGTGAGAAAGTTTCGTCGTAATCGACACCATGTCGTTGACGATACCCCTTCGCTACAAGCCTAGCTTTGTACGTTTGTACGTTGCCATCCATGTCGGTCTTCTTCTTGAAGACCCATTTGCATCCAATAGGCTTTACGCCTTCTGGTGCGTCAACCAGTGTCCAAACTTGGTTGGTGTACATGGAATCCATTTCGGACTTCATGGCTTCTTGCCATAAAGCGGAATCGATATCTTGTATCGCTTCCTCATACGTAGCCGGTTCTGTATCCTCAATGAGATTAATATCTACATGAGGTGAGATCAGAACCCATACCTCTCAGGTTGTATCCTGACTCTCTCCGACCTACGCGGTCCTTGTGTAATAGAAGATTGTGGTACAGTTTCATCCCTGATGGACTGTTCTTGTTCCGTTGAGGATTCTATGCCAGGAACAGTATCACTCCGATTTTCATCGAGTTCTACTTTCCTCCCACTAACCACTGCATTCAGGAATTCCTTCTCAAGGAAAACGCATGTAGAGCAACAAATACTTTGTTCCCTTGTGGGTGATAGAAGTAATATCCTTTGGTTTCCCTAGGATATCCTACGAATAGGCATTTATCCGATTTGGGCTCAAGTTTGGTACCTTCCAAACGTTTGACGTATGCCCAGCATCCCCAAATCTTCAGGAATGAGAAACCCGGTTTCTTTCCTGTCCATATCTCATATGGTGTCTGTTGTACAGACTTTGACGGAACCTTATTCAAAATAAGAATTGCACTGTTTAATGCATATCCCCAGAAGGAAATAGGTAGCTCAGTGCGACTCATCATAGACCTTACCATGTCCAACAAGTTCGGTTTCTCCGTTCAGATACACCGTTTAATTGCGGTGTTCCAGGAGGAGTCCACTGTGAAAGAATACCATATTCTTTCAAGTAATCTAGAAACTCATTGCTCAAGTATTCGCCACCACGGTCCGACCGTAATGTCTTTATACTCTTGCCGGTCTGTTTTTCAACTTCGTGTCGAAACTCTTTGAATTTCTCAAAAGTTTCCGACTTGTGTCTCATAAGATACACATAACCATAACGCGATGCATCATCCGTAAAGGTTACGAAGTATTCGTATCCACCTCTAGCCTGGCTAGACATGGGCCCACAAACGTCACTATGAACGAGGGCTAACAGTTCGGTGGCGCGTACACCTTTACCGCTAAAAGGTGATTTAGGCATTTTGCCTAATAAGCAAGATTCGCAGACGTCATATGAATTTGGATCAAATCCGTCCAAGTACCCACTCTTCGAAAGTGTGGATATGCGAGTCTTGTTTATGTGTCCCAGACGACAGTGCCACATATAAGTTTCATCTTTATTACTTAGTTTGAGCCTTTTGTTTGTTACATTATATGTTTGAGATTGATTTATATTCAAAATATAAAGACCATTATTAGCATCAGCAGAACATATCTCAAAATCATCTTTATAGACAAAACACCCAGTGTTTCGGAATACAAAGTGTACCCGCATTGGGTCAAACAAGATACAGAGATAATATTCCTAGTCAAACTAGGTACATAATAACAATCATTAAGTTCAAGTACATGCCCCGAGGGCAGCTCTAAAAAAAAAGTGCCAACGGCCAAAACGGCGACTGGTGCCCCATTTCCAACGCGTAGATCAATCTCCCCTGAGGCCAGTCTCCTGCTAATCTGCAGATCCTGCACATCAGTACATATATGAGTACCACAACCTGAATCAAAAATCCAATTTTTAAAACTAGAAGTAGTCATGTTTATCTCTATAACAAACATACCTGAAGCCGGTGCCTTGCCCGCTTTAATCTCCTTCTGGAGCGCCTTGTACTCGCGGCAGTCACGCTTCCAGTGACCCCGCTTGCCGCACTGGAGGCAAACATCCTGAGATTTGTCCTTAGGCTTCCCAGAAGCCCTTGACGATTGGCCTTGCCCTTTCCTTATGCTTCTTCTTCTTCACACCTCCAGTCGCCTTAGCCAAGCCCTCGGCGTAGAGATGTCGAAGCAAAGTGCGCCTCGCGCTTGTTGCCCTTGAGCTCTTTCTCAGCTTCCTTGAGAACCGACAATAAGTCTCCAAGAGTATCATCAGTGTTCATCAAATTATAGTTTATGATGAACTGTCTCCAAGTGTCGGGGAGAGATTGCAGGACCATATCTATGGTAATCTCAGCCTCAAAGACTATCCCCATCTTCTCAGCTAGCTCATCTATGTCAGCAATCATCTGTGCCACATGGGACTCAACAGACATGCCTTCTGACAACGCGAACGAAAGAGCTTCTTTACTAACTCATATCTCTGTGACCTATGGTTAGATCGGTGAAGATCTTGCAACCTTGCCAACATGTTATAGGGATCCAAGTCCCTGTTCTGTCGACGGAAATGCTGAGTCATAGAAGCAAGCATAATAGACTGAGCAGTATCACAATCATCGCTGTGAGTCTTCCAAAGCTCCAGCTCAAGTAGCTCATCAGGTTTGGGCTTAGGCCCAGAGGTCTCTGTATAGTATATAGTAGCCTCTCGGCTCCAAGGACTATCCTTAGATTCATTTCCCAATCGGCAAAGTTCGTGCCCTTGAAGACATTTTCGCCCATGATAATGTCTCGGACATTTCCCTTTCCAGTCATCTTGGCTACGATAGTCCAACTATCTAGTCAACGATATTTGGGTACAGTCTAACTGTTACAAGAAAAATAACATTTTATTAGTCCAACTAAATAATTATGACGAAATAAATTTGAAAGCGCGTAAAGCTAAGTATCTGAATGAAATTGCAAATTCAATACTAGCCTCCCACTATTTTTCGGCGAGCCTCTAACCCTCTGTCGAGTACTCGGGAAACATAGTTTCCTAGTGGGCTAGGATCCCGTTAAATAACACACAACCTTGACTTTGGCCAACAAGCTGTATGAAACTTAACTAGGTAGATCTCGAAGATCAATTGGATCTCATCCAATTCCTAGATCCGGTAGGTGGACATCCAAGTCCGAAACATATATATATATATGCCAATATATCCAATATATTTTCCTAACCTTTTCCTCTGAATCAACTAAGCCTTGGCTTTGGCACAACAAGCTTAATGATTCCAGTTAAGCGGGACCCATTGACATGGAAAGCTTCGTAATCAATGTCGATGGACAAGAAGTGATCTTGACTTTGGCCAACAAATCACAACTTGGACAAGACACCGATATGGAACAAAACTCTCATGATTCAAACACATCCGCAATTGACAAAGGTCTTGACTTTGGCCAACAAACCAATGCCAACTTTGGATCTTGAGTAAGAATCACTCAACGGAAGGAAAAACGCTTAATATGTTTTTGAGGGTTTTTCGCGTAATTGGCAACCAATTAATTATCTTTGATTAGGTCTCATCATACACCCTTAAGCATGCTTCTAAAACATCATAAAGCGCGTAAAGTAAATTAATAGCGATATGCGGATGGATATATAACAAATTGTTCCTAGAACAAATCACTCTCCTTTCCTCTCCCCGGCTAGAACTATTCTATTCCTACCCAATTACAAATACAATAAAGAAACCTCATTTACATTGAGGGGAATAGGTGAGAAGAGAATTACAAGGAGTAAAGAGATAAAAGGCTGGACACGCAGGCCCAATTTAATAAATTCTAAATTTATTACAATTTCCAAAATTGCCCTCACCCTTCTAATATCCATCCGATACACTATTCATTCATCACATTCATGTAATCATACAAAGCATATATTACAACCAATCTAATCCAATTAATTAGTCTTTAATTATGTGACCAAACAATGTTCAAACAATGATTTGATTTGCAAGAGTCAAACTCATTTAAGAATAAATACTTTTAAGTAAGTATTCTTGAATTATATTGAACTACAACTTTAAATCCAATTTATTTGTATTCAATACTAATTCCAATTTAATTCCAAATTAAATACATACACTTATTTATTTGCCTTAAAGACTTGGATTCCAAATCCAATCTTAATGGGTCTCAAAGGCCCAATAACATCCAATGTCATTTTAATTAAAGTCCAATGGGCTTTTAATTGATTCTTAAGGCATGGGCTTTGGCCATAATGGATCAAACCCAAAATGCCAAGGCCCAATAGGAATCACCCTATTGCCAACAAATCAATTTAGGCCCATTAGGCCCAATTAAAATCTTTAAAGGGTCAAGTGATGTATTTGGACTTAATGGAATTGGTTTTGGGCCCAAATGGATCAAATCCAAAAGTCCAAAACCAAACTTGGTCAAACCAAGCCCATTAGGCCCAAATACACACTTTTAGCCCAACTCATTTTAAAGGCATATATTAACATAATTATAATATTCCAAATATCACAATTATTTTAATTAAAGTGTATTAGCCATAATTAATTAATTAAACTCAATATTTCCAAAATATCAATTAACTTAATTAATCATGCTTAGTCCAATAATTCATGCTTAACACAAAATCAAGCCAAAACACATCATTGCATGCTTGACAAAATGAAACCTAAAATCATCATTTCATGCTCAACATGCACTTTGATTTTAACATGAACATTATAGACATTGATTCTAATCATATTAAACCAACTATCAACATTTAAACATGCATCTAAACATATTATTTCATGTTACAAAAAATAAAATCTGCACAGTGCAGACAGTGAGTTTCGGCCACACTAAGCATTTTTTTTTATTTTTGATTCTTTTGATTTATTTCAAATCTAATCATGCATAACTCTAAGTTATCATGTTGTAAACATACTCAAAGCATCAATTTTAAAAAATCATGCTCAAAATATAAAAGCCCCAAATTTTAGGTCCAAGAACCCTAGAAATTTTCATGCTTAAATTAGGCTCATGATACCATTGTTAGTGTTCCTAGAACATTCATAGGATCTAATAAGCATGAAAAGCATTTCATATGATCATTATAAGGTGCGGAATAAACTTACAATGAGTGGATAGAGCTTTAAAATTTTTGAGAGGATGATCTCCAAGATCCAACCTTTTGATGATTCCAAGCTTTTGAGATGTTTCCCTATCACCTTTGTTGACTTGCTTAAGTGCTAGCTTGTTGATTTGATGAAAAAAAATCCAAGTGAAGAGAAGAAGGTGGCTCACCCCAAGTGCCTCCAAGAACTAGGGTTTTTTTTTTCAACTTGTGAATAATGTGTTGTGTAACAAGTGTAGAGATTTCCTTTTTGTTATTCACCTTTAGGTAAAACTATTTCACCTTTTTACCCTAACCTAAACTTGTAGGTTTGGTAAATGGTTTACAAAAAGTAAAACAAGGTGGTTGAGTGGTTGGTGGCTTGGCATAAATGCCAACTACCACCACCTACCACACATGTGAAGTGGGCCCCACATATTTGAATTCAAAATTCAAATATCTCTACGAACATTTGCCGCGGCTCGGTTCCGTTTAATCCGATTAAACGAACTTCCGTCGTTAAATAATTAAATCTAATTTAATTAAATATCGATGCCTCGCAAATATATTACGATCGACGTTTACGAATTAATTCTAAATTAACTCGTTCGTTCGTATTAAAGTCCGACTTTAATTTCGTAACGAAATCCAATTCGTATTAATATATCCGATATATTAATTTTAGCCCATTTAAATAAATTAAATAGAAAAATCAAATTTAACTATTAAATTTATTTTACCGATTAATTCCAAATTAATCGCGTTCTCTCTCTACTGAACACATTTAATCCCGGATTAAATAAAGCCCCAATTAATCCCAGATTAATTTTTCTCTCTAAATTAATCCCAGATTAATTATATTTTAAGTCAACTGTCATCGGTGAATCTTTGGGAAGCGACCCAAGAGATCTCTGGATATGTTGGCAGTAAATCCGGTTATCGGACTATCCGATAAAGTGAGTACCTCGTACTACGTGCTTACCGATTTACAAGACATGGTTGGCTTCTAGCAAAGCACCGTGCCTACCCAATTCTCCAGAAATATTCTTACTGGAATATATAATCTATGTCAGGCGTAGTATACGTAGTATTGCGTATTGCGATCCAGTATCTGATGTCACGTGCAAGGCCTAGGGCTGGAAAGTGTCTGCCCCGTACGAAGCACATATCGGATATCAAGCAACTAGTCTCTTTGAATCGGATAATCATGACCTTGTCATATTATCTCGATGGTTGCAACACTATAGAGAACTAGTTCTGAATCCCTGCGTGATCATCATCTCCATATGTCTGAAGTGATACTTCCATCTTGACATCACATCCAATACACTACGATTCTCAATAAACCTAGAAGAGGCGCACACAGAACCTGTTAAAGCCCTGGACGACCAAAACGAAAGTTTACCGATTGTCGCAAGTACTAGCGATGCAAGTCTCAGGTTAAGACCAAATACACCTACCCTGAAGCGGACTCCCATAGACACATATACATACTACCAATGGGATTCCGCGGGGTCTATCCAGAGCGAAGCTGTTTTCCGTACCATCGGTAAAACACAACCTCCTATCGCACTTGCATAAGTATCCAATACTTAAACATATGAGAACTGTGCCGTTATGCCCTCACAACGCGCACAAGTGCAATACTAGTCTATTCCGTATTATCGATGTCCAGTCTCGATAATACTACGACTAGATATTTAATGATTAAACCTTTATGGATTGATACTGTCTCATATCATCTCAATCCGGAACTAATCATATGGACTTTTACCATTTATATATCAAAGTAATTAAATTACAAAACGGTAAAAGGCAATTTCATTACTACATAGTAAATTTCGTACAAAAACACAATGTCTTTTACAAACAGTGACGCTATGGGTCATAACTGTCCAACAAGGTTGGCTTCTAGCAAAGCGTCATGGCCTACCAAATTCTCCAGAAATATCCTTACAGGAATAAAGGATCTATATCAGGCGTAGTATACATAGTACTGCATATTTCGATCCAGTATCAGATGATCACATGCAAGGCCTAGGGCTGGTATAGTGTCTGCCACGTACGAAGCATATATCGGATTACGAGCAACTAGTCTCTTTAATATCGGATAATCATGACCAAGTCATATTATCCCGACGGTTGCAACCTTTTTAGAGAACCAGTTCTGTATCCCTGCGCGATCATCAACTCCATATGACTGGAGTGACACTTCCGTCTTGACATCACACCCAACACACTACGATTCTCAATATTCCCAGCATTGACGTACACAGAACCTCTTAAAGTCATGGACGACCGCAACCAAAGAATATTGATTGTCGTAAGTATTAGCGGTGCAAGTCTCAGATTAAGACCAAATACACCTACCCTGATTTCAGACTTCCATAGACACATAGTCATACTACCAATGGAATTTCGAGGGGGTCTATCCAGAGTAAAGCTGTTTCCCGTACCATCAGTAAAACACAACCTCCTATTACACTTGCATGAGTATCCTATACCCAAATATATGAGAACTATGTCGTTGTGCCCTCACAACGCGCACACGTGTAATACTAGTCTTTTACGTATTCATCGATGTCCAATCTCGATAATTCTCTGACTAGGGATATTTAATGATTTATCCTTCGTGGATTGATATTGTCTCATATCATTCTCAATCCAGGAACAAATCACAGGGACCTCCTATCATTTATATATCTAAGTGATCTAATCACAAATGATAAGAGTGTTATCTCATTTGTCACATAGTTAATTTGTACAACAACATCATGATCTGTACAAATAGTGACGCTATGGGTTATAATTGTCCAAAAATATGACCATCTAGTAGATTGAAATGACTTTCTTTGTTTAACGGATATTAAAAGTGTGTCATTTTTATCTGGGTCCAGTCCTATATGATAACATCATACAAGGTGCCTTCATTCTCATGTCTTTACATGGACGATCCCGGATCAAGGTCGACATACAAATATAGAATGAACTGCAGCTATAGATAAACCATAAACAAAGTACCCGTTTTGTTTGCTCTCTATGGACTATTTAAAATTACTAACTTCAGACTTAAATCCTCTTATGTATGACACTCATACACTAAGTCTGAAGGTACATAAGTAATCTAGGGTATCAAGATAATTTATGATATGTGAAAATTAAAAAAAACACTTTTATAAATGAATAATGCATCATTTTATTTCAAAACACATAAAGTCGTTTACATCATATGTAGCTCTAGGGCATACATCCCAACAATCTCTCGCTTGCACTAGAGCAAATGAGACATATCACGTAATCCTAGACAATCTAGGTGACCTTCAAACACTTTAGCCGACAAGGTCTTTGTAAACGGATCAGCCAGGTTCTCTGATAATGCAATATTTGTGACGGTAACGTCTCCTCTATGCACTATCTCCCTGATGAGATGATATTTCCTCTCTATATGCTTTCCCCTCTTGTGGCTTCTTGGTTCTTTGGAGTTTGCCACTGCACCACTATTATCGCAATAAAGTGTGAGTGGTCTATCCATATCTGGAATAACTTCCAGATCTCCCAAGAATTTACGGAGCCAGACTACTTCCTTAACTGCTTCACAAGCTGCTACATATTCAGCCTTCATGGTGGAGTCAGCAATGCAAGATTGCTTTATACTCTGCCATACTATAGCTCCACCACCTAGGGTAAACACTAATCTAGATGTTGATTTCCTAGAATCAACATCTGTCTGAAAATCACAGTCTGTATATCCCCTTAGGATCATATCCTCACCGGAATACACAAGCATATAATCTTTTGTTCTCTTAAGATACTTGAGAATGTGTATCACACCCACCCAGTGATCCAATCCTGGGTTTGACTGAAACCTACTGACTACTCCCACTGCAAAATAGATGTCCGGTATCGTGCATAACATAACATACATGAGACTACCAATTGCTGAGGCGTATGAGATATGTGTCATTTCCTCAACATCTTGAGGTGTCTTAGAAGACTGTTCATTTAACAAATGAATTTCATACCGATAAGACAGATTGCCTTTCTTGGAATTCTGCATCCCAAATCGCACAAGAATCTTATCGATATATGATCCCTAAGACATAGCTAACAGTCGTTTCTTGCGATCCCGGAGTATTTGAATCCCAAGAACATAATTAGCCTCTCTCAAATCTTTCATTTGGAATTGGTTAGCTAGCCAGGTTTTCACGTCCGATAATATCTTTACATCATTCCCAATGAGTAAAATATCATCGACGTATAAAATAAGAAAAATCACATTCCCGTCAATGACGCGCTTGTATATATAAGGCTCATCAACATTCTGCTCAAAATTATAAGACTTGATCGTGGTATCAAATCTTATATTCCAAGATTGAGATGTCTACTTAAGTCCATAAATGGACCTTTGCAGCCTGCAAACCTTTTGCTCTTGACATTGGGCTATGAACCCTTCTGGTTGTACCATATAGATACTCTCGTTAAGATTGACATTCAAGAATGCAGTCTTGACATCCATTTGCCAAATTTCATAGTCATAATATGCGGCAATGGATAGAAGAGTGAGGATGGATTTGAGCATGGCTACTGGCGAGAAAGTTTCCTCATAGTCAACTCCCTTTTTATGGGTATAACCTTTGGCCACTAACCTAGCTTTAAAGGTATGTACCTTCCCATCTGCTCCCCTCTTCCTCTTGTAGATCCACTTGCAACCTATGAGTTTCACCCCATCAGATTGGTCTATAAGTTCCCAGACTGAGTTGGAGTACATAGACTTCATCTCTAGGTTCATAGCTTTGAACTATTCCTCTCTATCAGAATCATTCATTGCACTACGATAGGTCAATGGATCATCTATACCATCGTTGGATACGACAACTTGTGCCTCTCTAACCCCAAGGTAGCGATCAGATTGTCGTACAATCCTCCCACTGCGACAAGGTGGTAGATCATTCTAACGAACTTGCATCTGACAAACTTGCATCTGACTCTCAGATGTCGAAGGTGTTATGTATTTGTCAACTGTCCTTGACGATGGTGTGTTGGTCGAACCAGCAAGTAACTCCTCGAGCAACACCTTACTTCGAGGCTTGAACTCCCTCATATAGCCATCCTCTAGAAACGTAGCATTTGTCGATATAAATACTTTGTTATCATTATGACTATAAAAGAATCCACCCATAGTCTCCTTAGGATAACCTACAAATAGGCACACCTGAGAACGTGACTCCAACTTTGTAGTCTTATTCTCCTGCACATGTGTTGGACGCCCTCATATGCGGAAATATCGTAAACTAGTTTTACGACCATTCCACAACTCTAAGGGAGTCTTAGGAATAGACTTAGATGGAACTACATTAAGGATATGCATTGCAGTTTGCAGTGCATATCCCCATAACGAACTAGGTAGTGAGCTATAACTAAACATAGATCTCATCATGTCTAGTAGAGTCCGATTTCTCCTTTCTGCAACACTATTTTGTTGTGGTGTTCCAGGTGCTATGAGCTGGGATACTATCCCATTCTCAACTAAGAATTCCCTGAAATCTCTGTCAAGGTATTCTCCTCCACGATCTGATCACAGAGTCTTGATTATTTTACCTAACTGGTTCTCAACCTCAGCACGATACTCTTTGAACTTTTCAAAAGTATCTGATTTGTGATGTATTAGGTAAACATACCCATATCTAGAATAGTCGTCAATGAATGTGACGAAGTATTCATAACCACCTCGGGCTCTTACATTCATCGGTCCATAAATGTCTGAATGTATTAGCTCAAGTGGTTGACTGGCTCTTATACCTTTTCCAGTAAAAGGTCTCTTGGTCATTTTTCCTTCTAAACAGGATTCATAGACTGGTAAAGTTCCGAGCTTTAACTGGTTTAAGGCTCCGTTCTTTATCAATTTATCTATCCGGTCAAGGTTGATATGACCAAGTCTAAGATGGAAAAGATATGTGTCATCATGAGAAATCTTTGGCCGTTTAGTTTTATGTTTCTCAACCTTAAACATTTCAGCGTTGAGAAGTGACCTATGTGTTAACGGTCTTAACACATATAAGTTATTTTCTAAGTTTAATGTGCATATGGTCAATCCATTCCTACCAATAATAACTAAATTGCTATTAAAAGAAACTGAATAACCATCATCCAAAAGTTTAGAAACAGAAACCAAATTCCTGCGAAAACCAGGAATGAATAACATATCGTTCAAATATAAATAACTATTATTTGTGAAATTTAAATTGGAAACTCCCTGTAGGACACAGAAATCGGCGACGCATGTTCCAGGCTCGCAGCCTGGTCGGGAGTACGGAGTAGCCCGCGGGGGACTAAATCGGAGAATAATGGAGTCGCCATCCGGTGTGAACCGGGAAAATGATTTAAGGCCGCACTCATCCTTCGCAAGGGAAGACCTCAAACCGTTGGGTTCGGAATGGTCCCTTACTTATGCCACTTGTAATGAAATGATTTGTGCGATAACTTAACCGAATCTACACAACAAATATGTTCAAGAGTAACTTAGATCTAGTTCGCATTCATGATAGTAAATCCTACGTCTAAGTTTGCATGCTTTGAAAGTAAGTATCATAACGGCAAACATACGATATCACACCATGATCTCATAAGCATGTTGAATTATCAAACACGAAAAATAGATAACAACCTAAACACAAACGTAAATTAAACTCCTATTGCCAAAGAAATATAACTAAATCATGCATAAAGTAATAACATAATCATGCTCAAAAATAAATAACATATTAGACTAAATCATGCTTCAGAAAATAAATAACTTATTAGACTAAATCATGCTCGAACATAAGGTTGGATGAAACGAAACATGTGAATCTCTCAAGTGGTATGTGGCATTATATCCCAAGTGCAAACCGCAATGCTGTCCATTCGGATTCGGCTACGGAATTTACGTCCGGGTTTCCATCCGATATACCGCAAGAGAGAACATATATTCCGTTCATCCGGAAATCACATCATGCATCAATCCACAATACTCATACGAAATAAAGTAATCAAATAAATAAAAAACTAAAGAAGAATAAATAAAAGGGGTGCCCTCAGGTCTAACCTCTTTATTCATCTCTCGGAAGTGCGGTATGCGGTTGTCGGAATGGTTGATGCTCCGTAACTCCTCCAGTTCACTGGTTCAACGTTTTCCTTCACTGTTTCGCTGTTTGGCCTGCTGTTTTACTCAATTTTATGGCAGTTTCTGGTCACCGTTTTAGCTTACTATTTTGCGGTGATGCGGGACTATTTTGGCTTGCAGTTTGTGGGTTTTATGGGGCAGTTTCTGGCGCAGTTTTGTGGGTAAAATCTGGACTATTTCAGGGGCAGAATGTGCGGTAAGATTGGGCAGAAAACTGGACTGTTTGCGGGGTTTTTTGACTGGGCAGTTTACGAGTTTTTGTGCGGTAAAACTGGGCAGTTTTCACGGCAGTTTAAAGGTGCAGTTTAGGGCAGTTTGTTCGGTAAGTTGGGGGCTGTTTGGTGGGATTTGCGATGACTAGAAAGTGCAGTTCAGGAGGAGGCTGTGGCGTTGATTTGAGGCAGTTTGGAGGGGGCTTTGTGCGTGAGCTGGTGATGGCGTGAGTGGGTGTGGTCATGGTGAGGCGGTGAAGGCAGGCTGTGTGTGAAGCTTGTGAGTGAGGGTTTTGTGATTATGTGGATGGCTTGCTGGATATGTTATTGGTGAGTGATTTGGCTGCTGAAGGAGGCTTTTTTGGCGTGAGTTTATGTGAGATATTTGATCGTTGTTGATGTGTGGATTGATGAGTTGGCTTGAGTGAGGCGTTGAGGGCAGTATATGAGTGGCGAAGGGGCAGTGAGTGGAGTTTGAGAGGCTTAGAACATTAGGGTTGATTTCGTGAGAATGCGCTAGGTTGTTTTCTTTCTGTTTTTGTGTGAATGAGCTAGGGTTGAAAAGGTTAGGTTAAGGCTTCTTTTTATAGGCAAATGTTAGGGTTTACCTTGTATGAATATGGAAATGATTTTCTAATTAATGGTGATATCTCCTAATTTGTATATCACAAGGAAAGTATCTATTTAATTAGGGATATGATTTGGCTTGATTAGGAAGATGATTTATTTAATTTTGGAATGAGATTTAATTTAATTTAAATTAATTGGATTTAATTTAATTTAATTTGTGACATGTGTTTTAAATATTTTTAATTATTTTTGGATGTGATTTAATGGGCTTGGGCTAGGTGGGCGTGTGGCTTTGGTTTTGGGTTAGGTGAATTTTAAAACAGAGGTTCACGAGCAAACCCTAAGCTAAGCAAACGAATTAGATCCAACAATGTACTGATTTCTGACTTTTCCCTTCCGACGTCCGTTTCCCGCTACTTCCACAATTTAAAGAAGTAGTGTCTCCATGTGAGACTCATCATCGGGACTTATATGCAAAAAATACAGTGCCTCCAGTCGCCCCCACTTTGATGGGACTTGTGCAGTGTGTGACAGTGACAATCCCATCAAAGTTTATGCAATGCATTTTTACTTACCTGGCTCGCCAGCTGCCACTTGACTTACATATTGCTTCGAACTGAGTTGATGATGCAGTGGGCCTCGACCCTGGGACGCATCCCATTAACTGCAACCGATAACAGGGGCCTCGACACTAGGACGTATCCCAATATCGCTGTCAATATGGGTCACGACCCTAGGACGCATCCCAAAACCAGAACTGATGATGCAGGGTGCCATTGACCCTGTGACGCATCCCAATAACTGCAACTGATAATGGGGGCCTCGACCTTGGGATGCATCCCAATACCGCTGACAATGTGGGTCACGACCTTAGGACACATCCCAAAACTGGAACTGATGATGCATGGGGCCATCGACCCTGAGACGCATCCCAATAACTGCAACTGACAACGAGGGCCCCGACCCTGGGACGCATCCCAATACCACTGGCAATGTGGGTCACGACCCTGGGACGCATCCTAATAACTGCAACCGACAACGGGGGCCTCGACCTTGGGAAGCATCCCAATACCGCTGACAATATGGGTCACGACCGTGGGACGCATCCCCAGAACTAATCATGATGTGGGTTACGACTCTGGGACGCATCCCCAAAACTACTGATGATGTGGGTCACGACCCTGGGACTCATCCCCAAAACTGATGCTGATGTGGGCCTCGCCCCCGGGACTCATCCCCGAAACTGATGCTGATATGGGTCACGACCCTGGGACGCATCCCCAAAATTGTTGATGATGCGGGTCACGACCCTGGGACGCATCCCCAAAACTACTGATGATGTGGGTCACGACCTTGGGACTCATCCCCGAAACTAATGCTGATGTGGGCCTCGACCCTAGGACTCATCCTCAAACTGATACTGATGTGGACCTCGGCCCACAGACTGATACTGATGTGGGCCTCGCCCCCAAACTGATACTAATGGGGGCTCGCCCAAAAACCGATACTGATATTGGCCTCGCCCCCAAACTGATGCGGATATGGGCCTCGCCTCTAAACTGATGCTGATGTGGGCCTCGCCCCCAAGCTGATACTGATGTGGGCCTCGACCCTGGGACTCCTCCCCTAAATTGCTGATAATATGTGTGGGCCTCAACCCTGGGACGCATCCCCAAAACTGCTACTGATGTGTGGGCCTCGACCCTGGGACGTATCCCAAAACTGCTACTAAGGTGGGTCACGACCCTGGGACTCATCCCCAAAACTGATACTAGTGATGTGATGGTTCATTCCAACATACCGTACTGCCTCTCACGAGATAATCATGATAGCTAAACATATTTTCGTCCTCAATTGATGCTTCGCATCGAAACCAGAGAACCTTCAAAGTACTTAATACACTTAGATCCGCTCATCTGAATGAGTGATCTAAACTAGACTCCTAGTGTGTGTGTGCCAATGCTCTTTCGCATCTTAATCCTTAAGTAAGCCAACTCGATGATTTTGTCTCGGAGAATCGGATCAGTGGGTTTAACCAACCTAGATGTCTTGATCACACTCTATGATTACTTCCTCGTATTCAACATGATATGGTTTTCTTATTTTTTCTCTTGTCTCTTTCTCTTCATTTTGAACTTTCTTTTTTTCTTTTTTTATTTTTTTCTTTTTTTTTCTTTTGTCTTTCTTTCTTTTTTTTTCTTTCTCTTTTTCGACACACCTACCCTTTAAGGTAGAATTTCTCCTCATGGTGGTCCTAATACTCGCCCATGGGTAACTTCACGCTTATCAGTTATAGGCGGTCTATTATTTCTTTTCTTTTCAGAGACTTTTTCTTTGTTTCCAACCATATCATATATCATAGCATAAGTAAACCGGGATGAACATCTAGGCAAACAGTCATTCATTGATCCATCATCTCTTCAATTAGTCATCTTGCCGACTACTCTGGCTTCCACCACTAAGATCCCGTGATCAAGTGCTCGCAAGTCTAGCTGAGATCAACTATTCAGAAAACCGGATGAGAGCACATCTCGCACTTATCGTTTCTAAGGTTTCTCCCTACAGCAAACAATGTCATCACCGGACATATGCCTAACCATCAAGGACTTTTCTCCCTCTTTTTTTTTTTCACTCACTCCACGGAATTCTTCCTTTCAACCACTGATAATGTGGGCTTCGCCCTTTGGGATCCATTCCTGAAACTTATACTGATATGGGCCTCAACCCTGGGATTCCTTCCTAAGACTAATATTGATGCGGGTCTCAACCCGGTGATTTATTCCTAAAACTGATACTGATTCTGATTCAAACCTGAGACTGATGTGGGCCTCAACCCCATGATTCATTCCTAAAACTGATGACACTATATTGTTGCTGCTTCTGGTTGGCTTGCATTTGCCGCTTTCTTTTTTTCTCCGTTGAAACCTGTGAATACAAAGAAAACAAAACACAAAAAGAATGCAAGTGCGTTACGTGTATGCATGCATGCATGGATGAATTTCCTATCCCGTTGGGTTAGGTCTTTCCGCCAATTCCCTTGGTGACTATTCGGTCTTTTCTTCCTCGGGCAAAATTTTGCTTCAATTTGTCCACGTTGATCAGCTCAGTGAACTTGTTCCCTTCTAAGTCTGACAGTCTCACTGCTTCGTTTCCCATCGCTTTCTGGACTATGTAGGGTCCTTCCCAATTAGGTCTGAACTTTCCTCTCGGATCTGTTATCGACGGCTTTGACAGCTTAAGTACTAGATCCCCCTCTCTGATCTTAGTATGACGCACCTTTTATTGAATGCTCGGGCCGATCTCTTCCGGTATAACTGCATATAATGCAGAGACTTCATTCTATTCTCATCCAGTAATGCCAACTGTTCAAGTCTCTGCGAGGCCCATTCTTGCTCCAATAACTCTGCTTCTGCTAATATCCGCATAGACTGTATCTCAACTTCCACCGGTAATACTGCTTCCATTGCCTTCTTCTTTTCTTAAACACTTCAGCTGGATGCCATTTGCTTGTCTTTTGTATAGTCCTCCCTTCAAACTCATATATTGAGAAGCTAACTCCTGAATGATTATCTTGTTCTTCTTGAAAGGTAGAGACTCAGGCAAGTAAATAAAATGAACGTCTTTATTTTTATTAAGAAAAAGGTTCGAACAAGTAGACAAAATCAATGTCTTATGATTAATGGATGTGACATCACAATTGAATGAGATCAGGAAAACAAACATCCCATAATTTGCAACTTTGTCTTCTTCCGTCTTCTTGCTTTTTCCGGACATCAGATCCTCTAACTCCTGTAATTCTTTTTCCCATTTACTTTCCTTTTTCTACTTTATCTCATCTTTACTATTGTTGCCCCATATCCTCATGCGGGAAGCTTGGTGGTCATGAGTTTGGAACACAGTGCTGTCAAGTAGGCCGGATTTAATCATGTAGGTAGGCGGTGGGACGGAGTGATAGTTAGGTATGGGGTTTCTCTGTATGTTAGGTTGCTCTTTCTCAGGGTCAGGTATTTTATGGGAGTCTATGAGGTTCTGGATCTCATGCCTAAGGCGGGTACAGTTGTCGGTTTTGTGGCCTTTTTGCTGATGGAGGTAACAGTAAAGGTTCATGTTAAGGTAGCGTGGCACATGGTTTGGAAGTGGTTTAGGTTCTAAGGGATTTATGAGTCCTTGCATTTTCAGCTCTTCAAATACCTCCGACAAAGGTCTACCAAGATTGGAGAATCGTCTATTTCTGATAGGGCCAACCTTAGAGGGAGTGAGCTTGGTCCTTGAAGGTTCCTCAATGGTCTTTCCATTCTAGTTGCACAAATTCCTGTTATTGGCTATACGGGGTGCGATCAAGTTGGCCACAACTTTGGTCAGAATTTGTAACTGCTCAGTAATTTCGATTACTTTGGTCTCCAATTGATCCAAACGGGATCCCTTATTGACTGACTCACTCATGTTTGCTGGCGATCTTTTCACGAGTCCTCATTCTTCCCCAACCCAATAGGTATCTATGATGGCTTTTAGATACAGGGGTTAACATGATGCATGTATACATAAGGTGCATGAGATGCGTGAGATGTATGGAATATATAAGTCGGCCCATTATCATTTTAAAGCATTCAATCATACTATTGCGCGGTGCAAACTTGTCACAGTTGAAAAGGCCCAACAGGTTTACACTTTTGCGATAACATGGCTAAACAACTTCAAATGATAAAAGGCTTAAACACAAGATGGCCCATTGGCATTTCATAAGCTTTTGGCCCAATTGCCATAAAGCACGGACTCGTCCCAGTTTAAATGGCCCAACAAGCCCATACCTCATGACAAAAAGTCCAACTGAATCCAAATGACGATGGTCCTAAACGCAAGCATAAAGGGATAGTTTCTATTAGTCCTACAACTACAGTTCATGTGCGGGTTTATAGGGGTATAGACAAAGGCTCCTATTGGTGAAGGATTGCCCACAACTAGGTCTCCCTACTCAAGGGTCAGAGCGACCAAGTGAGCACACCTTTTTTATACACTATGGTACGTGCCAACAAGTTATGATGCGTGACTGACTGTCAAATGGATTTCCTATTGTAGATTCCCCAGAGGGAGGATGAAGCGAACTCTCTTAAATACCCAAGCCTCTTAGGCTCTTATCGCCTTGGTGACATGAATAAACAATAAGTCCTCCAAATTAGTCCATCACAGTAAGCTTCGAGTAAATGAATATCTAGGTGTCTTCATGGCTTTTCCTTATAGAAAGGTAGTGAATGAAGGAAGACACCAAACCATTATCAAGCATTAATAATGCCTTTGATTAAACCCCTTCAACCCACGATAGACACGATTAACTAAAGCACAAATCACAAACATTACAAGACATTATTTCATGGCTGATCTATATCCCTAGTGGAGTCGCCAGACTGTAGGACACAGAAATCGGTGACGCTGTTCCAGCCTCGCGGCCTGGTCGGGAGTACGGAGTAGCCCGTGAGGGACTAAACCGGAGAATAATGGAGTCGCCACCCGGTGTGAACCGGGAAAATGATTTAAGGCCGCACTCACCCCTCGCAAGGGAAGACCTCAAACCGTTGGGTTCGGAATGGTCTCTTACTTATGCCACTTGTAATGAAATGATTTTTGCGATAACTTAACTGAATCTACGCAACATATATGTTCAAGAGTAGCTTAGATCTAGTTCGCATTCATGAAAGTAAATCCTATGTCTAAGTTTGCATGCTTTGAAAGTAAGTTATCATAACGGAAAATATACGATATCACATCATGATCTCATAAGCATGTTGAATTATCAAGCACGAAAAATAGATAACAACCTAAACACAAACGTAAATTAAACTCCTATTGCCAAAGAAAAATAACTAAATCATGCATAAAGTAATAACATAATCATGCTAAAAAAATAAATAACATATTAGACTAAATCATGCTTAAGAAAATAAATAACTTATTAGACTAAATCATGCTCGAACATAAGGTTGGATGAAACGAAACATGTGAATCTCTCAAGTGGTACGTGACATTATATCCTGAGTGCAAACCACAATACCGTCCATTCGGATTCGGCTACGGAATTTACGTCCGGGTTTCCATCCGATATACCGCAAGAGAGAACATATATTCTGTTCATCCGGAAATCACATCATGCATCAATCCACAATACTCATACGAAATAAAGTAATCAAATAAATAAAAAACTAAAAAAGAATAAATAAAAGGGGTGCCCTCAGGTCTAACCTCTTTATTCGTCTCTCGGAAGTGCAGTATGCGGTTGTCGGAATGGTTGATGCTCCGTAACTCCTCTGGTTCACTGGTTCAACATTTTCCTTCACTATTTCGCTGTTTGGGCTGCTGTTTTACCTCGATTTTATGGCAATTTCTGGTCACCGTTTTAGCTTACTATTTTGCGGTGATGCGGGACTATTTTGGCTTGCGGTTTGAGGGTTTTATGGGGCAGTTTCTGGCGCAGTTTTACGGGTAAAATTTAGACCGTTTCAGGTGCAGAATGTGTTGTAAGATTGGGCAGAAAACTGGACTGTTTGTGGGGTTTTTTGACTGGGCAGTTTATGAGGTTTTATGCGGTAAAACTGGGCAGTTTTCACGGCAGTTTAAAGGTGCAGTTTAGGGCAGTTTGTTCGGTGAGTTGGGGGCTGTTTGGTGGGATTTTCGGTGACCAGAAGGTGCAGTTCAGGAGGGGGTTGTGGCGTTGATTTGAGGCAGTTTGGAGGGGGCTTTGTGCGTGAGCTGGTGATGGCGTGAGTGGGTGTGGTCAGGGTGAAGCGGTGAAGGCAGGCTGTGTGTGAAGCTTGTGAGTGAGGGTTTTGTGATTACGTTGGTGGCTTGCTAGATGTGTTATTGCATGAGTGAGTTGGCTGCTGAATGAGGCTTTTTTGGCGTGAGTTTACGTGAGAGATTTGAGTGTTGTTGATGTGTGGATTGATGGGTTGGCTTGAGTGAGGCATTGAGGGAAGTATGTGAGTGGCGAAGGGGCAGTGAGTGGAGTTCGAGAGGCTTAAAACATTAGGGTTGATTTCGTGAGAATGAGCTAGGTTGTTTTGTTTGTGTTTTTGTGTGAATGAGCTAGGGTTGAAAAGGTTGGGTTAAGGCTTCTTTTTATAGGCAAAGGTTAGGGTTTACCTTGTATGAATAGGGAAAGGATTTTGTAATTAATGGTGATTAGTATATCACAAGGAAAGTATCTATTTAATTAGGGATATGATTTGGCTTGATTAGGAAGATGATTTATTTAATTTTAGAATGAGATTTAATTTAATTTAATTTAATTAGATTTAATTTAATTTAATTTAATTTGTGACATGTGTTTTAAATATTTTTAATTAATTTTTGATGTGATTTAATGGGCTTGGGCTAGGTGGGCGTGTGGCTTTGGTTTTGGGCTAGGTGAATTTTAAAACAGAGGTTCAACGAGCAAACCCGAAGCTAAGCAAACAAATTAGATCGAACAAGGTACTGATTTCTGACTTTTCCCTTCCGACGTCCGTTTCCCGCGACTTCCACAATTTAAAGAGGTAGTGTCTCCATGTGAGACTCATCATCGGGACTTATATGCAAAAAATACAGTGCCTACACTCCCACTACTCTTGCTAAAACGGCATTCTCTGTCCCGGCCCTCATGGTGTAGTCACCTTCAGCAAGGTCCTTCTATGAATCAAGTAGCTGCAAAGAAGAACAAACATGATTAGTGGCTCCAGAGTCAACAATCTAGGCGGATTTATCATCCTCCACTAATAGAGATTCGATAACGAGTAAATCATATTTACCTGTTTCATTTTTCTCCTTCAGCTCAGCAAGGTATTTAGGACATTTCCTTTTCCAATGCCCATTCTTGTTGCAGCGAAAACATTTTCCCTTAGGCTTGGAATCCTTGGAGCATTTCTTGTTCTTCTTCTTCTTCTTCATTGGCTTTGTCTTAGCCTTCCCAGTGCTATTCTTCTTCATCTTTGTAGATTTAGAAGACTCGGCAACATTTGCCTCAGCACCAGACTTACGAGGATCCACAAGCATGGACTCGTAATGGGTGAGCTCATTAAGTAGTTAGGTCAAAGTAAAAGTCAATTTGTTCATAATATAGTTGCTTTTAAACTGCAGGAAACTCTTTGGAAGAGTTTCCATAATCATGGTCACCTGGCTACGCTCGTCAATACGAGCTCCATAGGTTTCAGCATTGTTGAGATAAGTCATCATCCTTAAGACGTGCTCTCAGACTGATGTCTCATCCTTCATCCTAGCAGTCATCGCTCAAACCATGCCCTTATGACGTTGACGCTCCGAAGGCTGCCCAAACATGCCCTGCAAAGACTCCATCATCTGAGTGCTAAAGCCATAGGTTCATGCTTTGCAGCAAGAACCTCAAACATCCCTGCTAGCAAGTAGCAGCGGGCTTTCTCATTCGCTGTGACCCATTTCTAGTAGGTATCATGCATAGATTGGCTAGCATTTCTGGCCGGCTCGGGAGGACTCTCCTCCGCCAGGACAAACTTCAGGTCTTCGCAGACCAGAATAGTGTTCATGTTACTTTTCCACTTAACATAATTTTCTCTCGTTAATTTATCGTTTGAGAGTATGAAAATAATTGGAGAAACCATGGCTGAAAAATAAAATAAACATCCATTTAAAATTCATTCATCGCATATCAAAATTATCAATCATTTTGGCATAAAATTAAACATGATGCATGAACCATGAATAACGAATTAGAAACCTAACGGAATTACTATGCCATGGAAATCTAACATCCCACAAGTAAGTGCCGCCGTAGGGTAGGTCAAGTACTTGCATGATAGACCGAGACAATCTCAGTCGATTAATATATGCGGGAATAACTCTTATTCCTATATTAAACAACTATCGTTTCATTTGATCAAGGAATTGTATTAACAGTTAATTATTCCTTTGTGAGTGTGACCCGCCGTTTCGGGATTCTTGGACTTAACGAGTGAAATGCCGTCGTAGGGTAGGTCAGTTCACAAGATACATCTAGAATCCATATCCTCTCGGAATCCAAATCTGATATTGACCCAAAATGGACACCATCCGTAGGGGGGACGACAGCAAAGCCGTCTCGAGGCGCCTTTTGAATCTCACATTTTCGGACTAACAACGAAGATCGCGGGATATATTGTCGTATATCCCTCTCCCACTCACTATTTTAAAATTAAGGTTTCTATTTATAAAATATCTAATAGTTAATTTAACTAGTATGAATAAATTTATGGCGGCTAAATCATAACTGTTATTAACATTAGTTCAACATTAGTGACCTAACTAATTTTAACTCTTAAAATTTATATCACTAATTTTCATTAGTCTCTACTAATACTATTACTCAATTAAACCAATTTAATTAGAGTGGTATTAGTGACCTATTATATTTTAACTCTTAAAATATTAGAACACTAATAGGTTTAAAAATTTTAGAATCCTAAAAAGGTCAAGATTTGTATTAAACTATTTAATTAATCTTAGTGCGTTATAAAATCCAATGGTACGTGGAATTGTATCCCGAGTGCAGATCATATTACCGTCCATTCGGATTCGGCTATGGAATTTATATCCGGGTTTCCATCCTATATACCAATGGAATTTATTATGCACTAATTAAGCCCAATATGTTAGAATTCAATTTTTAAACCATAAAACCAATTAATCCAATTAATTGATTTCCATGCATATCATAATATAATTTAAACATTTTAAATCATATAAAATCATATTTCATGTCTATAATGATAATGCATCTAAAACATGTTATGGCATGTAAAATGCAAGAGTATGCACTCTAAGCTATATGACATGTTATTCAAACAATTCGAAATAAACATACATATAACATAAAATTATTTTGCATTGACCGAGCTCTTATTTTTCCTATACTAATCTAATTAGTACATCAAATTTACCAAGGCATCTTGTGGTCTAGATACTGTTCCAGGTCACTTTCCCCGAAACACGGGCTATTATTGGATGATTCTAGGGTTTTCTTATCATCTTCTTATTCCTATGGCTCCTCCCTAGGTGCAGCGCTAGCCATAACTACAGACCTCACTCTCTGAGCATTTCTCGATCTCCATTTGCTTCGACGACTTTATTCCCTTTTGATATTTCCTCTTTCATTTTACTGGGACCCCCTTGCCTCCATTCTCCTGTTTTCTTTTCCAATTTCTCCATTTTTCCATCATAGCCTTCATGAAGGCTTGAGTTGCTTCCCTCTCCTTTCGGGTATTCTCTATTTCCTGCCGTAGGGTTTTTTCCATCCTCTCCATCCATTATGTTGTTGAAGTCTCCAAAGCCCTGTGGTTTCCTTCTCCCGCCATTATTTTAACGTGTTTGCTGCTTTTTAGATGAACTCCCCATAAACGACGCCAACTGTTGACGACTATTTTTCGTTCCAAGGGTGATTTAAGAATTCAACCGCTCGAACAAACCTCCCATAATCAGTGAATTTATTTGGTTAGTTGGGAACCGAAGAAAACTTAGCAAGCAAACGAAAAACCACAGAGGAAACAAGAGATTAACATGGTTCAGCGGAGAGTGGCTTAAACCTACATCTACGGGAGTAAAGAATGAAGATTTTATTACTTGGTCGGGTCGAAACCGACCAACTTTCTCTCTCTCCCACTAAGTTTATAGAACTCTCTTTACAAGTGATGAAATAACAAAACAGCCAACCCTTGAAATTGAGTCTTTGATTCTTTTATATAGACTTTCGAATCTACTATTCTGCCAACCCATGACGTTAGCCCACGTCATTCTGACATTGTTGCCCATGCTTCTTTTCCCCAACTACTCTGCAAACAGTAGCTCTGACCTTTAATTCAACCACCATCTGTCAGCAGAAGCCCATCATTCCATCATTTTGTCCACTGCTACACGTTCTGCCAACGTGACAACTTGTGACTCAACCATTCCAGCAATGTTCCGTCTATCAAAGTCTCTTCCCAAGGGAAGTCGCTAACTTACTCATGTCACATCAGCCTTCTGGAGGCCCAAACTTTCATATAGGGCATGCGTCATGTGCTCTCAAGTACTGGATACCTTGTGGTCACAGCTCTGCTCCTCGGGTCGGTATGCCGAGGTGAATCATGCTTGGTCATCTCTTCCAACTTCCTCAACAAGGTCGGGTCGTCAAGTTCAGAGCATTTAGGTCGGCCTCCACTAATGCTCAAATGATTCCAAATCTAGTACTTATTCAGGTCGGGTCGGTATCCCAACTCCACTTCATCAGCCAATATTACTCTCGGTAAGACTGTGGTACAATGGGTTTAGGTCTTTGATTTTACTTCGACATCTTAGACGCATACATACATGCATGCATTAAATAGATAGCAATCACAAAGAGATACTTATAAAACAAACACAGACATATATAAAAAAGAAATAATAGTAAAAAATAAAATATCTTTTTTTATTATTATTTCTGAATAAATAAATTTATAAGAATTGATTTCTATTTATTAGGAGAGTTTAGAGTAAAATTATTATCTTGAAATAATGTGCGATAAATTACTAAATTCATTTTTCCTAAGTAATATGAGATAAAATATTAGAATAATTAATTTCAATCTATATAACATAAAACTACAAATGTAAAAAATTAAAGAAAGACCACATAATTTACAATATATTTATAATTAAATACCTAAAACTTTTTGTCTAGAAGCTCTATTTGTTTTGAAGCACACAAAAACCCTAGGGTTTTACTAAAATCCCAAATGGTGTCCTCGGACACCGAATCTAAAATTCTGTGCAGTAAAGGCACGGAAATCGAAGTTAGCAGCGATGAGGAGGGTTTTCGAGGCTCATGGTACCTGGCCACAATCCTCGAGTCACCTCCCAAATCGGTTTCAAAGAAGCGCAAAAAAGCTCTACTAATTGAGTACAAGTACTTGGTCACTGAAGACGGGTCGGGTCCACTTGTTGAGTACATAGACCCGGCATATATAAGGCCTTTGCCACCTCAACAAGAGGGAGGCAATGATGCTTTTGAGTTGAACCAAGTCGTCGAGGCCAATTATCAAGATGGGTGGTGGACTGGCACTGTGAGGAAGATTTTAGACAACGGTAAATTTATGGTTTGTTTTGATAACCCACCTGATGTACTTGATTTTGAAGCCAAAGATTTGAGAGTGCATTATGATTGGGTTAATGGCAACTGGGTCCGTCCTGAAAAGCAGGTATGTATTGTCAAGTGGCTGCTCTGGATTTGTTGAAGGGCTTTTGAAAAAAAAAGTGTTTCTTGATGGTTTTTCAAGAAATTAATTACTGGGTTTGTAAAATATGACCTGCTAGATTTTATTATGTGGATTTCATTTTTTTTTTTTTTAACTAGGTTTGGTGCATGCTTGTATTTTAAAGAAATGTGAACCGTATATGGTATTTTCTTTATGTTAGGAGGCGCATCTTTGCCAATATTGTTTTGCACTTTTGTTCAAGTACGTGATTTGTCTGGTGTGGGTATGTGTGAAAGTTGAAGGATGGATGCATTGCATGTTGCTTTGCATTTAAAGTAAAGAGCTTGCTGTGCAGACAGCAAATTCTGACTATTAATTCCTGTGAGATGCTGCGGGTCTGGCCTGAGTGCAAGAAATAATCTCCATAGTTTACTTATTTTACCTTGTTGATTCTTTGTTTCTGTTCTTGCATAGTTTGATCTGTTTGGGGTCTGTTAGATTTCATTGTGTGTATATGTATTCTTAATTGATGGATATGTGCCAAGCTAATTGCAAAACAGAAAGATATTGTGAGCTTTTGGTGGGATGCCGAATTATGCTATTAGTGCTTGATCTCAAATGTTACCTGAATAATTTTGCCATCATTTTCATGTTAGATACTGTTTTGTAAAATTTTGCTTCCATGCCATTATCTACTTTCAAGCTGTCAAGCTGAATTTTATTATGATCTGTCTATATTATTGGTGGAGTTGTAATTATATATGCTGGCAGTTGACTTTGTTACTGCAGTATTGATATCCTTTTTCATTTCTTAAAGCAATCAACAGGATCAATTTTTAGTCCTGGGACAGCAGTAGAAGTGAATGTTGATAACAAAGAAAGCTTACATGATGTCTGGTTCCCTGCAATCGTCATTAAAGAAAATGGGGATGACACTTTCTTTGTGAAGTATCAGAACTTAAAAAACAGTGAGGCTGCAACAGTTAAAGTGACTCTGGATTGCCAACACATCCGACCTACTCCTTGTTATGTGGACAGAAATTATGAGTTGCTGGAAAAGGTTGATGCATCTTATGGTTTTGGTTGGCGGGCTGGAGTTATTACCAAAGTTCTTGCTGGTCGAAGGTATAATGTCTTTTTCAATTGTGGAAACGAGGATAAAGAACTTAATCATTCAGAAATAAGGCCCCGTCTGGAATGGACTGGCGAGGACTGGATTAGCAAAGCCAAGGTATCATCTCTTCTTTAATGGGGGACTATTGGGGTATTGCTCAAGTTTGCAGTGATTTGGGACTGTTCTTAACTGCTAACTTTGGGTATATTGTTTTTTTATCTATTGTACTCTTGTTATTTTGAGTACATCAGTGGAATGATGATCCTCCACCCATTTGCTATGTTCATGCGGTACAAACTTTTTATAAATTGTTCCTTCTCTTTCTAGGGTATGGATTCTCAAAGTTCTCATACATGTATCTATTATAGTTTAAGGGTAGAAACATTAGAATCTCGTGACTTGGTAGAATTATTTTTAGCCTTAATGTTCCAATTGTTTGCCAAAGTAACTCTTTATGGAGCGGTTGATCAACTTTTACTTTTTGGAGTGGTTTTCAGCATACTAAATCAACTGTAATTTTTGTGTAGCATAAGTAAATAAAAGGAAGGCTACCATTAAAATCACGTGTAATTTTATGAAAAGAAAAAGAAAAAATGTTGAGAAATAGAGTGATTTGGTCATGCTTTGGAAGGATACTGACCATCTTCCATGCTGGTATCTTAGTTTTTTTATGTTTCCATTCACGTATTGCTCTTCCAAACAGTGCTTATACCTAGTGTCTGAATGTTTATTGGTAATAGTAAATAGTTCTCTACTTCTCTATCTATCTCTGTTGGTAGTGTTGTTTGTTGCTCTGAGTTATTTGATCTAAAAGAACTTCAGAAATTGCTATGTAATTCAATGGTCAATGGAATAATGCATTCATCTTAGATTTTTATTAATTTTTTTTTTTTTGGCGTGCATGGTTAATGCTAAATCTACAAAAAGCACGTGCAGATTTTATCCATATTTTTGGTAGCTCAAGTAATAGACTTTTTATTCAGGAAATCTTGGTCGCTTCTGATAATCAAGAACAGCTAGGGGATGCCCATAATCATTCCAACAAACCTGAGGTAGCCCAAAAACATGAAAGTTCAAGCTCTGCGAAGGATAAAAGTCGAGAACAAACACGTTGTTTGACAAACGCTAGAAATAATCAGATGGAGGAGCAGTCAACTCCTATCCTTGAAGATTCAGCTGCTGATGCCTTTCCCCCAAGCAAGAAGAAGATAAAGGTGACTAACTCTAATAGTACTGTTGTGCGGTCACATCCTATTAAGAAATTGACTGAAAGAAATGCTTCCGATGCACTATCATCAGTCACAACTTCTCATTTAAGGAAGATGCAAAATGAAACAACTAAGGAGGTAGATGGGGGTTTGGCCACCATGAAGTATGAAAGAACAAGAACTAGATGCTCGCATAAATCTGTGATCTTTCAACAACCTTCTGATAAACATGATAGTCCTTTACTGGGAAATATAATTGTGAGTTAGAAATCTCTTTTAAAATATTCATGACATTTTTATTCTCGTGACTAAACTTCACATTGGCCTATATGTCCAAACTTTGGTCAAGAGAAACTTGTAACCAAGACACAACAGTTCCACCTACCTTAGGTGGTCAACTTATGTTTGGGGTCCATGAGTCAACTAGGGATGGTAGAAATTTCCAAGGGGACGGGGGCTCTCGGGGACCCTCCCCAATTGAGGCGGGATCGGGGATGAAAAATTGAAAAAATTAATGTCGAGGACAGGGATGGAGAAAATTTAATACCCATTTTTTATTCAGGGAAGGGACGAGGATTGAGTAAAAGCCCCATCCCCTCCCCATTACCCATCTACGTTTTAGTTTATTTATTTAAATTTTTTTTAATAAACATATTCAAATTTCTATTTAATAATGTAAATAAAAAATCTCTTAATAATTATAAAAAATTTATAAATTATAAATAGTATAAGTGTGTGTGTGTATATATATATATATAATCATTTTTTAATGAGGGACGCATCATTTTATTAAGTTACAGACCAAACGAAAAGATAGAAAATATGAATTTTAATCTTTTATATAAATTATGATTTGTGTAATAGATATTATAAATTGTTTGAATATGTATGCTTGATTTCTCGATAAAGTAATGCAACTAATATGTTTTTCAATGACTTAAATTTATTTTAAGAAAAATTTATTTATTTTTTAGAGTTCGGGGCCCCTCGGGGATCCCCTTTTATCATTCGGGATCCCTATCCCCTCCTCAGAAACAATTACGACGGGAGGGGAGGGGACGGAGACATATGAAGATTGTCGGGGACGGGTACGGGGATGTTGATCCACTCCTATCCCCATTGTCATCCCATCAGTCAACCGCGAGTGAAGGGCAGGTCCATGAGTCAACCGCAGAGTGAAGAGTGTACTTGTAAATAAATTACTCGTTATATAGTAGTTTTTTTTATTCATGAGTGCTAGCTGTTTACAAGAGGTATGGGTTTGAACCTGGAAAGGGGATTGGATTACCATCATAATACTTGTATAGTTATAAACTCCAATTCAAGCATATCCAGGGGGAGGTTTGGGAATCAGCCATTACAAAACCAAGTCTGAGTAAACTAATTTTGGGGCTGTTGATGCTCAAGTATTTGTTTCCGGAGTAAATAAATTTGTTATTCAGCTAGACTTCTAGAGTATATATTGGGCACCTTGATTTGGAGTATACAGGTTTTGAATGGTTCATCGCCTCTTTCTGTTAATATTACCTGTTTTAAGTGGGTCGTGATGGTCAATTGGATAATTAGGTTACTCTGTTCCATGGCACAACTAGCATGATTTTCATATTATTTCCTATTGTTTTGCTGACTCTTTTCCTCGCTTATGTAGAAGATTAAGCAACAGAAATTCGGAGCGGACTTTGAAACGGAGGACGGTGTAAAAAGGAGGGAAAGACCAACCAAATTACAAATTAAAAGCCCACTGACTTCCGTCACAGGTAAATCTGTTCATTTATATATATTGCATTAATTGGATAAATTTTATGTTAATTAACTTCGTACTTAAGGTTTTCAGATAAGGAGATCAGTACAACATCAGCTGCTTTTGAAGAACTCAAGGCAAATGTTGGCAAAAATAAAGAAGAAATGCCTGTCATTTTAGGATTACAAGCCAAGGGGATAGAGGGCACAACGGCTCAAAATCCTTATCAGGTGTCTGATGAAGTATCACTAAAACCAATTAGGGATCAGAAGAAGAGTTTAAATGATTCAGGAAAGGACATCATGGTAAGCAATCCACTGAGAATTTTTGCCGTTTCTGAGAAATAAAGAGAGGGCGCAAACTGCTAAGCTAAAAGTCAGAGTGGAGAACCACCAAAATTTGTCACAAATTTATTTTTCTTTTTGGATGATTTTATTTTAACCAGTGTATCATATCCACAGTGAGGCTATTTTCATGCGTTTTATGTGTATTGCTTGAAAAAAGTTTTGGCATGTCAATCTTGTAATTTTTCCTTGAACAAACACCAATTATTTGCAGATATTGAACTCAAATCATTTCATTCTTGTAATATTTTAGGAAAGCATGTTGCTAATATGATGACTGAATTACCTGTTGGAAGAGAAACCCATTTGGTGGTTTATCTAAAAGAAACCATTGGTTTGCAGCCCCTTTATCATTTCCTGTAAAATTGTTTATTGCGTACAAAATTTCCGCTCTACCTTAGATTTTCTATCATAGTTGGATAATGTAATTAGGTTGTCTCCGCTCAATCTTGCCATTGCTTTCAGTTTTGGATAATTTCATCTTAGTAGGTCGTTATTTAGAAATTGCTTCGAACAAGTTGGAGGTCCCTTTTAGTATTTTCCTTCTAGTTTTGATTGTTCCTTGATACAATGGTTCTGGTTTTAAAGTTTTCTTATGCGGTAAATTGGCAGCCAAAAGATGGAGGAAGCAGCCAAAGAAGAAAGAGGGGAAGACCGCGCAAATTAGTAGTCGTAAGCCCAATGGCTTCAGAGAATGGTATGTGATAATTTTTAGCTACATCCATTATTTGATAAATGTTTTATTCATTGTATCTTAAGAAGGGAATTTTACTTTATGTCTGCAGGTAACGAGCACAAAGGAGTTGCAAGTGCTCTTCTTGAAGTAGTTTTAAAGGATCATACAACTAAAGACACTGATTTCCCTTCCATTAAAAGAGTGGAGTCTACAAGTAAGGGCCTACAACCTAAAAATTATTTTCGAATTAGAAGTACATTCTTTATTAAGTGTAGGCTTGTGACATAGAGCAGTGTTCTAAAAATGGTCGAGGCGGCCTCCTAGGTGCTAGGCAGTGCCTGGTCGTTCTGATTTGTCGGAAATCAGTGGGCTAGGCGGAAGCCACTTGGAAAAATGTAGACTACGACAAACGGTGGCTCATATCGGCACGTGGGTGCCATGGGTGCGTTGGCTGGCCATTTCTGAGCGAGGCGAAGTGGCGCACTCGTCGGAAAATGGTTGCTGACAGCGGTGCGTGTTCATATGCTGACACCGCCATCAGAGTTGCCATTGACAGTGGCCAGAAACTTCAAATCCTAACTCTAACCTTGTCAATATGTCTAGATATGTATTATATAATCTTTCCTTATAGTGTATTTATGATTAAGGTAAGGCAAGGGTTTTATATAATTTCTTTGTTTAGGGATTTAATTGATTGATAGCTTATTAATTAGTTAAATATTGTTTCCTAGTTTAGGGAGATCTTGATTTATAACATATTGATGTAGGATATAATTAAGTAAAAAGTTCTCTATTTACCTAATTGATTTCAATTTGTTAAGTTCTAACCATTGATTAAAAATGGTCAGAGGCGGCGCCTCGCGACGTTGGCGAACAACCTCGAGGCAATCGAGGTGGAACCCTCAATCCGAGCACGGGGAAAAAAATTATAACACAACCAAAAAAAAGTGTCATAATTGTCAATAAAAACACATGATCACATATATTAGACATTAAAAGAAAGATTCAAAAATTGTTCATTCCACGCTGATTAAGAGAATGTACCGTATATTGTTAGAAAATATGAATATCATAAATTCATTTTGGTTTGGTTATTGCCTTACGCTGACGCATCAGAGATT